>VDFB02377225.1:0-18599 GCA_007258455.2 Sequoia sempervirens
ACATTACAACTGTAAGCCTTATCTTTTAATAATTTCATATTATTCTAATATTAATATGTGAAGAAATGACTAGCCTATTAGCAACATTGAGACCTCATTCATGCACTATCTCAACCATTGCAACTTATCACAACTCCTTGGAATTTTTCCACATGGGGTCTTGATCTTGTTGGAAAGATTAACATTTCCTTCTCCATGGTCACAAGTTCATTATTACAACCACCGAGTATTTCACTAAGTGGGTCAAAGCCATTACATACACCATTGGTTAGTATTGGTGTAGGTTTTTATTTTTCTAGTGGGTTAATTTGTTTCCCTTAGTTATAGGTTTTTCTTACACTTTTATTAGGCTGTCTTAGGATAATAAAGTGAGTTTATTATTTAATAACTAGGAGATAAAGTGATGAGGTGTCCCCACCCTTAAAGGGTAAAGCATTTACTTTTTTATCACTTTATTTAATATTGGTGGTTATTGGTGGTCAATTCCTATTGGTTGATTTGCCACCTCCATCATCTCCTTAGTTCTATATAAACTCACTTCCTGGATTGTATTTTTCATTTTGGAAGCTCTTAATGCAATTCTATCATCCTAAAATTGTATATCTCTTGGAGTTCTAGTTTGTATTGTTTATGTTTTCCAGTTTATGTAGATTTGAATTTCTCTTATAAAGTTCCTTGGGTTATTCAATTTATTTAAAATTTCTAACATGGTATCAATTTTTTTTTTTTATAATTGTAAGTTCATAGATTCCTAATTGAGAGTTTGAGCTTTTTATATGAGATATTGAAAAGTTAAGTATGCTCTTCTTTGGCATCATATGATGACGTGGAGAATAAAAAAATTGATAGAATATCGGATTTGGGGTTTTCTCTTTGTGGTTTTATATAATAGGTTCATTTTGAAGCATTCTAGTACAAATCTAAGCTCACTTTTGAGTTTAGAATAGCCAAGAAAGTCAGATCTAGCTTTTGTTTCACTCAATTTGGTCATTGTTTGATATAGTTACAAACTAGGGTTTGAAATTCAAATCTAGTGAACAACTTCTTACTAGAGAATTTTTGACCCAAATAGATCTTGACATTGTGTTTATATGGCCCAAAACCCCCTATTTTCATATAAAATTTGTCCATTTTTGACAAATTTTTATTTTGCTAGGAGGGTTGTGACTATAGGGTAAATTCAACCATTTAAAAAAAATCATAACTTTTCACTATAGTGTCTATTTTTGGAAAATGAGATATCATTAGAAATACAAAGATGAACACTTTCCATCAATAGAGGTATTGAAAATATATATTTTATTTTCTACTAGACATTGTAGGTTGAAGTTGTTTGTTAATTTTTTCAATAGGCCATAAATTTTGCCCCAGTGCTCCATTTTTTGAAAATGAATAGGCATTGGAAAGGTATTGAAGAGAAATACATAGCTACAATGAAAAAATTTCTATATTTTTTCTTAGGTTCATTTTATATAAAAAATTGTAATTTTGGCCATTGTGAGCCTATTGAGCATTATATCTTGGAAAAAGCTTTGTAATCACACTAATCATAAAGTGCCAATATTGTAATACCTTGGGGAGTGATTTATGAGACTAGTGGAAAGGGGGTGTCTCTTGATGCCTCTTTTACACTTACTTGGTAACTTTTTTGTATCAATCTTGGTGGGATTACAAATACACTTTGTAATCAAAAATTGAGTTAAAGTTCTATTTATGGGGGGTTAATCATGTCTCTTAAAACTTATTTCCATCCTTTAGTTGTCAAGCTAACTTCAAGGAACTATTTTTCTTAGAAACAAGGGATAAACAATCATCACCTGGAGCAAGATCTACTACCTTATCTCCTTGGGATTTTTCCTAAGGCAAGTGATTGATTAGAAGAATGCATGGTTTAACAATAATGACATGGTCTATGGGCTAATATTTCTTATTGTTTCTGAGGATACTCTATATCACATAGAGCACACTGAGTTCCCTTTCATTGCTTGTACCATCATCGAACAATTGTATGGAGACATTGAATCTTCATCTGAAAGTGATACATTTCCTTGGATAATCAAGCTATTATGGATGACACTAAGACTTATGTTTTCTCATCTTGCGATGACACATCTTGTGTGGAAAATTAGTTCATTGATATCACATCAAACATACCTGTTGTCAATCAGATTGCACCTGAATGCTTGAATGATTAAATTCAGCAATCTGTTGAAACATGGGAACTATCTTCAGGCTATGGGTATTCCTATGGTGAAGATAGACCTCCATATTCTAGGCTAGTTTCTATATGATTATTTGATTATAGACTTGAAACTTTAATGGGAAAAGGGAAAAAACTTAATCTAATGCAAAACTAGAGAAGTTGAACTGTGGTGATGCACCTAAATGATGGTAAACTTGCAAAATGATTCACAACTTATACCTTCAGGAAAAATTGTTAACACAGGTAAATTTGAGCTCTCTGAACACATTATTAATTCATTAAAAGGTTGTGTTTATTTTCTTTCTTCTAAGGAAAACTAAGTTTTCACAAATAGGAAAAGGAACAAGTTTTGAGCACAATTAATGACCTGCTACAAACAACAATTGTGTATAAGTATGCAAAAATAAGACAAAAGTTTGAAGGTTTCGGTAATGAAACACATTAGACTTGCATCAGATCGTTCAAGCATACAAAACATCTGAAATTGCAAAGGTGAACTCTATCTCAATGAACAATACGAAGGAAAACTCTGCAAAATGACAAACTAAAGTAACTTGTAAAGCTGTAAAATTGTATTAATGTAAAAAGCTGAGTTACAAATCTTTCTCTCTGCAAAAAGGTATGCTAGAGAAGATGAAAAATAAGAACTAGAGAAAAAAGCTAAACTTTTTCCAATATATACAAAAGGAATGCACAAAGCAGCTAGAAGGTGAATTGAATGAGAACTTTAGTGTGCAAATGATAAATCCAAGGAAAAATCTGAGCAGAAATAAATATCTCTAAAAGAAGAGCTCAAACTCATGCAAAAATAAGTGAACTTGGGCTCAAACTCGCAGTCACAATGTGTATAACTGAAAAGTAGCTCGAACTGAACTGGAAATCCATAAAAAGTGAGTCCAAGCATGTAAAAACTGCCTCGTTCTTGTCAACTCACCCGTGATAACTAAAACTCCATCCTTGTATTATGCATGATCAATCTTCAGTTGATAATCTGATGTAAAACTGAAGTAAAGTGCCATAACTTGCATGATTTAAGAAGGCCTTCATTTAATTAAATATTAAAAATAATTATCAAATAATTATTTTAATATTTTTATAGTTGGTAATAACTTCTTTTCTCTTGTCTAAATATTAGTAATAACAATATTACTTTAAATATTTAATTGAACATTAAATACTTTTTAAAAATCCATGCAAGGATAATATTTCAAAGTCAAAGAATACTTTGAAATTGGCCTCAAAAATCACGGGCCCCTTATTTCATTATTAGGTCGATTGACCCTAAGAGTCAAGACCACAATGATAATTAAAATGAAATGATTATTTGGAAAAATAGAGTCAAAAATTAAAACTCATCAATGAAAGGCTCTTAGTAAAAAGCATCGAACCCTAAAAATCATTTCATTTTTTGCATTTGAGTTTGAAGAAACTTCACAAAGATTGGCCGCCGACCTGGGTAGGATTTGAAGCTTGAACCTCTACCATTTCTTGTTGCTTTTTTGAGATTTTCTTGAAGATTTCAGGCTTCAGACAAGGTAAGTCCTCCATATGTACAAATCTAAGCATTCTTGTGTTTATCTTTGAAGCATTTTCTAAGCATTCAAGTCACGGCTGTAACAAGTTTCCTAATATATTTTTGTGTGATTTACCTTTCTGTTGACTTCTCAACTTCTTGGCCGCCATTGAGAGTATTGCCTAAATTTTCTGGAGGAAAAAGCACGGAGACCCACGCGAGTTTATGTGTATTTTCTTCAGAAACAAAGAAGGTAAGTTTTTTTTGTTCAAATCTTTGTATTATTTGCTTACTAGAGGGTGCAACCATTACCTTAGTATCCTGATTTCATTGCACTTTATGAGACAACAATTCATTAAGGAATTTTGTCAAACAGTATGGTGCCTTGTCTATGCTTTCATTTTTTCTCATAAAAATGCATTTGATATATATACTGTGCACATTTCCATCATTATGACAGGCCGCGGTTTCCTACTGCAAACCCATGTGAGTTTCTACTTCATGGCTTTAATAGCCACGAGGATTGAAACCCTAGCCTGTGAATAGATCATTCAAGATTATAATATGAATGAAACTTCATGCAGAAAATACAGTTGAAATGAGGATTATCCAGACCTCTGTTCACATGAAAAAATCCTAAAAGCGACGACTCCATTGTTGTCTTGACTGTCCTTTACTTACTGTCAGTTTTAAACATGCATCAATTGCTCCTTCCTTTCTTTGTAAAGAATAGTAGGTAGTGAGTTGTATATAATTGGTCCTCCCTATTGTTGACAAAGTCTTTAGCCATTGATGGGAAATATACCTCTTTATCACTCCTCTGTTTGATCAAATTTCTTTTTTTGTTATCTTCACTGTGGTCTTTGAACTGTTCCACTGTAAGTATTCCTTATTCTGAATCTTCAAATTGGCACTAATTTCAATAGTGAAACTCTGTAATATAATCTTGAATCTTTGTCATAAGAAGAGCCATCTGAACTATTCCTAAATGAGAATGGTATGTAAGGAGAAGTCTTATGCCTATAGGTGACTGTCCATTTCTTTTTCAGTACATATTATATTTCTTGTAGCTATCATCCTGAAACCCCTTTGAGAATGATGAAAAAGATGAAATGACTTTCTCCCTTTGTTGTTTCCATAAAAATGTGAATGCCTGTAATTGCTTCTTGATGCTTTGACTATTTTCAGTCCTGAAGGCAAATGATTTGCTTTCTTTTCTTTAAATATCCAATTTGCATCCAATTTGCATTAGGAAGACCAATTTTTGTGTAGTAAAATGCTATATGCTCTTGGAGTATTCATGAAAGGGATTTGCATGCATATTGTGGTGATGCTATCATTTTCTTGTATAGGATTGTTTTCATAACAATGTTTTGTACTCATATGATTGTCATTTTTGTATAAGCTGCATTGTGAGCTTTTCTATTTCATGTCATCCAGCATGGCTGACTTTATATTCATGGAGTCACTACCATATAGGTCACCTTGTAATTGATGTTTCATTCTCAGGATATGGAATGTTGTCCTTATGCACCTGCAGCACACTTTGTGTTAACATGTTTTGATCATTCCTTTAGTATGATGAGTAATAAGATTCCTGCTCAAACTGTTTTCACCATGTTGAAATAAATCTGCTTTATAAATCTCTTCTTGGTTACAACAACTCTTTCTTGATGACTGTAATTGAATATCTAATAACTCTCAAATAATGATGTGAATGAGAGGTGTCCTTTCGATATGCCAGTCTCAACCCTTGTGGGAGCCCGTTTTGCTCCACATATCTAATGAAAATAATCACAAACATAAAGAACCTGTTCCTACACATTGAAACAAACATGTTAGCAAAAAAAATGAAGTTGAAAGCTTCCATTGAATTATGTTTTCTTTTGAACAGTGAAATCATCTAATGAATGCCTGATCGAATGTATGTTATATTTCTATTGGTAGTGTAGGCATAGGATAGGATATGATTTTTCATTGCTTAGAGACCATCTCTAATACCACGTTTCATCATATTTGCAGATGCCTTTGGAGCCTGGAGCTAGATCAATTTGAAAGCACAACAACTGAAGACTTCAAGTGTAATGATGATTCGTCATTCTAGGCAATGACGAATCACCTTCTATCTTATGTTTACATTATTTTCAGTTGTATGATATACACTTCCTTTTTGTATTCATCATTTGATTATAAATATCAAATTGGCTACTCCCGCGGCTTGTGCGGGACTTCACTTTTTCAAATATGAATAAAACAACATTCTTTTATGCAAATTTATGAGTTCCTTTGTTACAAATATTTGCATAATAACAATTGAAATTCATAAGTAATCAAAGTTTTGGAACGTAATGAATACTTAAGCAGAAAAAATTTGTACCTTTTAATGATGAATGCAATTCAGCTCTACCTGTTTTGAGCTATAATTAAAAATAGGTAACAATACCTATTGCTACTTCAGATTCTAGAGTTGCTTCTTCAAAAACTTCTAGTGATTCCTTGCAGCAAGACATCCATAGTCTTTCAGATTCAACTTTGTGGGAGAACTCTTGATAAGGATTTTAGAAATTTTTATGGATACATGTAGATTTGGGAGACATTGTTGATTACATTAATATTCTCTTTCATGAAGTTTATTCTTCTTTAGTTGTTGTGATGGAACACTTTGACCCTCTCATTCATGATCATTCACCATAGTTTTACATAATCGCGGATAATTTGGAACAAAATTTTGAGGAGACATCTTCAAAGGATATACTTGGGTCTTTGAATTATGTTCTATATCATTCTCTAGGAGACTGAGTTTTCATTTTCAGTAGTGTGGCCTAGAGTGCCCAATTTTGATTATGACAACCTTCAACATTGAAATGGGGTCACTTGCACCGAGTTCAGAGACTTCATACATCTTACACTTTATTCCTACATATTCCTTTTAGGAATGGGGAGATAGTTTGCATACACCTTTGGTTTTGTTTCTTCCTAAGGGGAGGAACATTGTTTGACGATCATGGACCATCTTCTACATCCAGTTTCGAGCATCTACCATTGGACCTCTTTGGGGGGGGGGGTACTTAGTCCTCTTATTCTCTCTCTATTTTCAGGGGTGCTCTCTCTTTTTGTGGGAGGGATTCTTCTTTGGGGGGGGGGGAATTCGATATGTACATGGGTACCTAACACGGCCTCATTTATCTAGACCCGTCATCTTTTACATCCTCAGTTGACAGGGGTGTTGGTGGTTTTATTTTCCTAGTGGGTTGTTGTTTATAGTTATAAGTTTTCCTACACTTTATTAGTAGGATAATAGAATGGGTTTGTTGTTAATAACTTTAGGAATAAAATGATGAGGTCATCCTCACCTTAAGAAAGGGTGGAGCGACATTAACCGTCAGCATTTATCTATTGGTGGATTGTTTGGAATTGAGCACTGTTGGTTGATTTCACCTCATACTCTCTAGCTCATATGGCTTTCTTCTGTATCAACATTTTCAAATAGCAGCCGTTGCTCTGGATTACTGGTTTGTTTATGTTTTAATTTGTAACTTTGAATTTATCGCACAAGACTTGTGGGTTATTCAATCGGCTCCAAATTTCTATTGTTAAGGTACCGGATTCGTTATACCATATTATCTACCACTATTGAATTCCTTCCACCACTATCATTGATAATGATAAATATTTTTTAAAACATGAGGTATTTGTACGAGTAAATCCACCTCATGTTACCCACAAGGTAATGATTAAGAAAATAAATATAATAAGACGTTAATCAAAATTCTCAAAAATATGACCAATAATCCTAGCTATGATTGGCATCTCCAGCTCAACCCCGCTCTTTGGGATTTCCATAGTAGTATCTATAAACCCATAGGTGCTACCACATACTCCCTAGTATTTGAAGCTAAAGCCATCTTGTAAATCGAGATCAAACTTCCATCACTACATGTCTCTTTGTGTGACCTCATTGATGATGAAGAATACATAGTTGCATGAACTTTAACTACTTGATGAGAGGCACCTCAACAGCTTGAAATATTTGAAATCCTATTAAATTGACTCTATTATAATTCCAAAAAGAATATCAAAGCTAGAGAGTTTGAAGTTGGTGACCTTGTCCTCAAGTAAAAATAATGAAACACCATCTTGGACTATGAAAATAAAGGAAAATTCAAACTTAATTGGTTGAGCCCTTATATCATCATCACTAAGTATTGATTAGGAGTGTATTAGTTTTCCACCCTAAATGGTTTGAAGCTTGAAAAACCTATGAACACAGTACACCTCAAGTGCTCCCATGCCTAGTTTGTAGTAGTTCCAAAAATAGAAAATCTAAATAAAATCCAAAATTAAAAAAAATAAGGAAAAAAATATCCTTTGGTGAAAACTGTATACCCTCAATTTGGAAACCAAAATAGTAAACAAAGGTAAACTAGGATTCCTATTCCAAATCAAAGAAAATCCTTAGATAGAGAAAACAAAGAATGAAAACATAAAGCAAAATGAAAAACTATTATCACATGCAAGCCAAATATATGATAGATGTGCTCAAATTGATAACATGTACTTGTAAATAGATCATTTGTGCATATGGAACAATGAAGGATGGAAATAGATTTATAGATTTTCATACGGGAATGTGAATGGTGTAGATTCAATCTCAATGGGTGGTTGAGATCAAATGGGGGAAGTGGGGAATCCTCACTAACTAAGAATACTCAAGGGGTTACAAGTGGATGAGGATAATTATTTTTATTTTATCCTATCCTAAGACATTAATTAAATAAATACTTATCATTTATTTAATTATTCCCATCCTTTTTCACATCTTTATCATAATAATTTAATTAAATAAATATTTGCCATTTATTTAATTATTTCCCTTCATCATGATCCCAATAATTAAATTTTATTTAATTAATTCCCTTTTATCCTCAACCCTTATGCATTTAATCCTAGCCATTAGTTCCATTCACATGGATTACAATATAAATTTACCCTCATGTGACAAGTGTCCCTCTCATATGTCTAATTAACTCCTTGCCTAAATTCATTGAACCTAAACATTTACCAAAAGTCAAACTAACTTTCCATCTCATCCATCTATTTCATATAAAACCTCTTAATTATATCCATTCATATAAGGATGTTTCCCTAATCTATTCTTGAACCTACCCCTTATCTCTCATGACCACAACCTTTGATCCAAATCCTAATCTTCAATCAATCCTAGCCATCCATCAATCAATGCATCTTGGCCTTTGATTTCTCTCATAGAAATTCTATAAGTTAGAGGCCTCTCATTCCATTTGCATAATCGACTATTATGCTACCCAAATTTCTATTGAATAATATTGATCATACCATCATGCTATTGGAATCATGAGCAACTACATCCAAGCTATCAATCTATCAACATACTGCACTTGATCTTTCTGAGGTTTGCATGTATTTAGTTTGAATAGGCTAGATTTGATAGATAATTTTGTTATATCATTTGCATGCAATTCATTTTGGTGAATTTGATGTGAATCATTACATATAATGCTTGTCCTTGTGAGTTTTGGTGAGTTTAATATTGTAGGTGAAGGCCTTTCTAAAGGGGGTCTTAGAGGTCAAATTTTTATAGGAATCCCTAATCACAAAAAATTACCACATGGTTGTGTTCGGGAGGGGCAAGAGATGAATTTTGATATAAATTTTCTATATTTTGCTTACAGTAAAAATATTGAAACTTTTTTAGGGTCCCTTAGGGCCCGTCATATGAAAATTCATATGAATATAAGACCTAAGGTATTGATAGCCTCTACTTTGCAAATTCAAGGATAGATACACATTATATTTATCACAAATCATGGGTTGTAAGAAAAATACACAAAATTGCAAAGGAAGTATATACATATTAATGCACCATTCATAAGTAGATATATAGTGTATATGTGTTGGTATTCATTAATACCTTTAGCCCCTAGTCATATCGAAGACTAGGGGCTCCATTAAATAGGTTCCTAACAACCTCCAGCCAACCTTTGGTCATGTAGGGGCCAAATTTCGGCACCTGGGGGCTCAAACTTAGACCCCAACTTCCTTTTCCACACCCTAAACAATCAGTTTATGAAATCAAACATAAATTTTTCCACACAAATTAGATTTTCAAAATTAAAAAGGCATTGGAAAGTTGGTTCAGAGTTATTTCATGCGATGCAAGTGGATTTTTTAGATTATACTTATCGTAATGGGGGGGAATAAAGCAATTAGGAAACAAATGAATCAAACTAATTTAATTCAAACAAGATTAAGATCCCAAAACCCATTACTCATGAAATGAAGCTATAAAATTATGAAATCAAACAATGTAATCTAAAATAAAACATGAATTGAATTCAAAAATTTAAAACATATACCATCCCATGTTGGAGTTGTGTTTGTATTGACATTTGGATGTCAGATTGCTCAATTCAATACAAAGCCTCCATTATTGTTGTTGAAAAAGCTTCAATGTGTGTAAAATGGTGAACTAGAATGTGATAATATCTCTCAATGTGCTCAAGAGATAATTGCTCAGGCTTCACTATGAATATTCTAGATGATTTTTGAGAAGGTAGAAGATTGTTTTATAGATTTCTTGTTTCGAGATGAACGATCAAGATTTCGTAGTAAAAGGTCCTTATCAACAATTGAGAACTGTTGAGAGGAGTTAGATTGGAAAGATAGTGGATTTAGATTGCATAATCTATGTGATTGATGAAATCAAGTTGAGTATTCAGTGGGATTGAGGAAATAGATTGAGAGGTTACTGGGATTGAAGAATAGATGAGTTATTCAACAGTTTAGAGTGAGAAATTAGTGGTCACGATTTGCTCAATCAAAAAAGGGGTAAAGATAATTAATTAATTGAATAATTAATCAATATTTTGAGTTGAACGTGCAAGTCATGTTTGACTTTAACAAATAAAGTTGTATTTTTTTTTTGACTATGTTGAATAATTAATTTAATTATTCAAGTTTAGAAAGGGGGAAGTGATTTAATTAAACCATTAAGTGATAACAATTTAATTGATTTAGGAGAATAGGGTATATTAGTGACATAATTAAATAATTGATGCTATTTAATTAATCAGGAGGAATAAAGTTAGATGCATGATGAAATAGTGAATTAATTAAATTTAAAGATTATTCAATTAATAAAGGAAAATAGGGTTTTTGATGTAAATGATTGTGAAATGCAGTGATATTAAATGGTAATGATGCCAATGATGGAAAAATGTCATTCAGGACGTATGATATGTGTTTAGGTCATTTTTTACATGTCTACATTTTTCCCCTCTTTGAGACAAAGTACTGGTTGCTTTGTTTCAAAGAATTCAATGTTTAAGATTAAGATTTGAAAAAAATTATATGCCCCACTGTGCTCCAGTGGTCAACGGAAAGATAGTATGATGCTGGGCTGCCCCCTCAAGAGGTTAGCCAAAAAAATCATTTTTCGGGTCAAGCTTGCGACAAGGTTCAATTTTAGTTCAGATGCATAGAGGGTGAAAAACAAGCTGTGGGACCCCTGGATTTATAGTTAGGATGTTCTTTGGGTGCTCACTTGAACAAGCTAGGAGGACTTCCCTGGGTAAAAATTATAGTTTAGGGTCAGTTTAAATGATCAGGTTAGAAATTACCCCACCCTCATTTATACTTGATTTGAAGGCTGCTGCCTCTAAAGTTTTGGTAGAGATTTTCTTTTTGCAAATAATTAGTTCATGATGCCTTGAGTTCCTAGGAGTTCATGAGAATTGGAGTTAGTCGGTGCTAGGTGGCGTTTAGCACGAGAATCGATGCGATATGTCTTTTTGGTGCACTATCATATTTTTTCGTCTTTGTAATTAGTGTTTGAACTCATTTCTAGGAAATAACGAGCATTTAGGAAGTTTTTTATTTTTCCCCGATTCTAGCGCTATTGACCTTGTAATAAGGTCGCTTTTGAAAAATTTAGTCGCTATTGAGAAATAGTGGCTCTATTGCTTAAAACATGTGCATTATTGCCAAATATTGATGCTTTTGCAAATTATTATAACTTTTGCCAAAAATTGGTGCTATTTCCAAAAATGTGTGCTATTGCCAAAAAAATGGGAGCTATTGACAAATATGCTCATAATTTTCTAAAACTAGAATTTAGGCTTTTCTTCAAAAAAAAACTAATTTTGTAATGTTGAACGTTTGGGTTCATACAAAGTAGCGTGTAATAGCATTTAGAACTTGGACATAGGACGTTCAGCCTTTGTCTATGTGAGAGCGACGTCCTTGGTTGATGGATGGGTTGATTGATTTTTATGATACACAAAGAGACTTTCTCAATACTGTTGGTTTACGTTATATCGCTCACTTGTCGTTGGTTAGGGCTCATCGAGCCATGATGACTACTTTGGTGGAGAGGTGGCATTTTGTGTAGTGCCCCTCCATGATTGGTCCTTTCTTGATGTTTGATAAATTTTGATTTGGGTTGTTTGATTTAAATTTGTTTTAATAATGTTGCTTTGATTAATCGAGGTATTAATCAAATTATTAATTAACAAGCATTTTGGTAATTAAATATAAATGTATATATATTGATAACTATAGTTTGTAATGTAATGTTAAAATAAAATAAAATAAAATAAATAGATAATAAGAATATGATATATAAATAAGAATGTAATTGGGTTGGAACATATAATTGATTATAATATGTAATAAGTACCGGTAATTGGTTTTACCGTTTGAATGAAAATTGGATATCAACTATATTTACCCAAAATTATAATTTAAAAAAAGGGACGCTTTTAACTATTGTTTTAAATGGTTGAAATAAAATGGTTAGGGCGTTGGTTCCTCCAAAATCTCCCTGTTCATTGAATCATGGTTGGATGTTGTATTTATCACCTTGTGATAATAACAAGTCAGTCTGTCGACTTAGGGGAGGAACGATTTACTGTTGTTTCTAAGGAAAGTAACCACAACTTTTACATTGTAACTTGGATTTTTGTGTCCTATTTGTTGTTTCCTTTGCTTTTATATATTGCAATCTTAGCCAACATAATGAAATCTTAATCCTTGTAGATGTTCATGTTTATCCTCGGCCCTTTTCTTGTGAAATTGCAAATCCCGATTCATGATGTTTGGAAAAATATTTGCTCACTCATCTTATTCATTATTGGTTGTTGAGAAAAGTTGGGGGAATGTTCTTGTTTATATTTTGTCAGAAATTCTAATTGCTCAGAAAACACAGAGCTTTTGCTCTGTTTCCCCAAAAACACAAATAGAGGAATACTCAAAATCTGGTGCTCTGAATCTTATAATAAATATGTTGGAAAGCGACAATACGAAGAAAATTAAAACTGAAACTCTTTGAAGAGCTAACTCTAAATACCAGTCTTCTATCTAGCAGAACGATAAACAACCAAATTCGAGACAACGGAGCATGCAGAGCTCAGCAGGTTGGAACCTAGCCTTGAGCAGAACGTCCTCTCGCTCACCAAAAACAAAATAAGCTGTTGGGGCTGGGAGCTCACACAAGAAAACATTCTCTGTCTACAGTCTGCTACTACACATAAAAATTCTTCTTCCAACTGAGTCTTCTCAGGTGATTGAAAAAACTGCCTTCATTCTTTTTGTCTTTCAACTCATTCCCTCTCAATTTCGAAATCACCTACCAGCATTGAATTGGAATTCAAAAATTCCTAACTTCATTTACTTTTGCAGTCTTCATGTGCACGTCAGGAGCAAGTGGGGAAGACAATCCCCAAAACAATCTTTCAGCTGCAAGCATCGAATTCCCCTGACAGGTAGGTGGACGGGAAGAGGCTCAGGAGCACTTAATTTTCCAACACTCCCCCTTGATCCTGAGCCGACAACAAGATCAAATCTGATCCAAATCAATAATGCCCAATCTGGTTCTTAGGTGCTCAAAACTGTCCTTGCTCAAAGGCTTGGTGAATATGTCTGCTAGTTGCTACTCAGACCTACAAAATGCCATTTTAATTTCACCATTCTCAACCAATTCTCTGATAAAATGATACCTAATTTCAATGTGCTTGCTTCTTCCATGAAACACAGGATTTTTCGCCAAAGTTATCGATGAAACATTGTCACAATAAATTACTGTTCCATCCTCTTGTTCTTCTCTCAAATCTGCCAAGATTCTTCTTAGCCAAATAGCTTGACATGTTGCTACATTTTCTGCTATATACTCAACCTTTGTTGTTGATAGGGAAATGATAGGTTGCTTCTTGGAAGCCCATGAGATGACTCTGGAACCCAAATGAAACACATAGCCCGATGTGCTCTTCCTATCATCCAAACTTCCTTCCCAATCATTTTTCATGTATCCAACCAACCCAAACTCATTTGTTGTTGTGTACAAAATGCCATATCCTTTGATGCCATTCGCATACCTCAAGATTCTTTTACTCGCTTGCCAATGGGTGTCCCGTGGAGTCTCCATAAACCTAGAAATAAGACTCACACTGTGCATTATATCAGGTCTAGTTGTTGTTAAATACATTAAGCTTCCAACCAAACTCTTAAACATGGTCGGATCCACATTGCTGCTGCAATCTTCTTTGCTCAACTTCAGACCTATGGTTGTTGGTGTTGGGGCAGGCTTGCTTTCAAGCATTCTAAATCTTTTCAAGATCTCATTTGCATATTTTTCTTGAGAGATGAATATACCATCATGCATTTGTTTTACTTATATGCCTAGAAAATATCTCAAGAGACCTAAATTTTTCATTTCAAACTCTCTTTTCTGGCCTCTTTAAAATCAACAATAAGGAAATCATCATCTCCAGTGAAAACTAAATCATCAACATACAAGACAACAATCAAAACCTTACCATTTGTTGCCTTGATGTAAAAAGTGGGCTCACCATCGCTTTTGCTAAAGCCATTGCTCATCAAATATGAGTCAATCCTGTTGTACCATGCCCATGGAGCTTGCTTCAGCCCATAAAGAGCCTTCTTCAGCCTATAAACCTTGTGTTCTTGACCCGAAACTTCATATCTGAATGGCTGCTCCACATAAACCTCTTCATTTAACACTCCATTTAGGAAGGTGGAGTTCACATCCATTTGAAATACCTTCCACATGTGTTGAGTTGTGATTGCTATGACTGCCCGCACGGTTTCCATCCTTGCAACAGGTGCAAATGTCTCATTGTAATCTCTCCCAATTGTTGTTTGTAACCCTTGACAACTAATCTTGCCTTGTGTCGGTCTATCCTTCCTTCGACATTGCTCTTGGTCTTGTAGACCCATTTTACTCCAATAACTTGCTTGTTTGGAGGAAAATTTGTTAACTCCCATTTATTGTTCCTTTCTATTGTATCTATCTCCTCATCCATGGCCTCACACCATTTCTCCTCTTTCATAGCTTCTTCAAAATAAACTAGATCACCATGAGAAAATAATGCAAAATTCACACTCATCAGTTCTTCATCATACCTTTCATTTTGGTAGATGTCGCCGGTCGTGTGCTGGCATTAGGGAGGTGGATGCTAAACTGCTGCTATTGTTGTCTTTGAGTAAGGCGAGGTTGAAGGAAGCGATGGGGCTCTCCGGGAGCTCGGGGAGCTCTTTCAAGAGTCGATCTTTAGGCGCTTTGGGAATACAATCTTCTACGAGCTGTCGACGCGCAACTGTCTGTTCGCTGGAGAAGCTTTTGGAACTTGGGAGCTCTTGGAAGCTTCCACTAAGCTCATCGGAGCTCGCGCAGAATTGTGATCTCGGCTTTAATACGTAGCCAGTCTTTCCTGCAATCTACAACTCTGAGAATTTAGGAGCTTAGTGACAACCGAGAACCCGATCCTCGTGATAGCACGACTATCTTTGACGAGGTGTCTTCGACACGGTGAGCCGTGACTCTTCCGGGCTCTTGAAGGGAGAACTGTCGGGAGCGGTTACGGTGACCGATCTACCACTCCATCCCATGACTTTTCTTCAAGGAACTCCACATCCCTACTAATGACTATCCTTTTGGTGAGTAGATTGTCTAGCTGATAGGCTTTGGACTCTTCACTATATCCCATGAAAATGCATTTTTCACCCTTGTCATCCAATTTCTGCCTCTTTTCTTTAGGCACGTGTGCATATGCTACACACCCGAACACTCTCAAGTGCTCAATCATCCACTTGCGTCTTGTCCATGCCTCTTGAGGGATCTTGTCACGAACTACCTTTGTTGGACTTCTATTTATCAAATAAATAGTTGTTACTACAACCTCTCCCCAATATTCAGTCGGGATTCCTTTTGCTTTCATCATACTCCTTGCCATCTCCACGATAGTCTGATTCTTTCTTTCAGCCACTCCATTTTGCTGCGGAGTATAATTGGCTATTAGCTCCTTCTTGATGCCATTTTTCTTGCAAAAATTCACAAACAAATTAGAGGCATACTCTCCTTCTCGATCTGACCTTAGGACCTTGAGCACGTGTCCACTTTCCTTTTCAGCCTGGGCCTTAAACAACAAAAAATTGTCAAAAGCTACTTCAGATTTATGTTGCAAGAAATAAACCCATGACTTACGGCTGTAATCATCAATTAAGGTCATAAAAAATATGCTCTTACCAACATAAATGATTTGCATAGGGCCTACCAAATCAATATGCACCAGCTCCAATGGTGCTCTTGCCCTTGTAGAGTTTCCTGATTTAAAGGGCTGCCTATGTTGCTTGCCCAAAATGCAAGCCTCACATCTAACATTAGGATCTACTACTCTTAGAAAACCATCAATCATTCTTTTCTTGGACAAAAGACTCAAACCAGCATAGCCTAAATGTCCATACCTGAGATGCCATAGCTTGGAGGGATCTTGAATGGTGCTCTTGAGCACTACATGATGTACTGCTGTACATTCTCCATTCTTGAGAGGTGCAACAATGGACTTAAATGAGAAACATGTCTCAATATTCAACGGAAACATCCGGTTCTTTGTCATTTGGACTGCTGCAAACACCTTCATCCTATCATTCTTTTCATAAATGACGCATTGACCCTTCTCCATCAGCACTTTGTATCCATTTTGGATCAGCTGACCAACACTCATGAGGTTATGCTTTAACCGAGGAGCAAGAAATACATTTTGTATCTCCTTCTTCTCACCTTGCTTGTTGCAGATCATAATAGATCCTCTTCCAACAACTGGAACTACTCCATTGTTCCCCATTCTTATTTTAGACTTAACATTTTTATCAATGAAAGAAAAAAGACTTTCATTACCACTCATGTGGTTGCTACAACCATTGTCCAAATACCAGACTTTGAGGTTGCCTTCTTCACCAATGTTGCACATGATGAAGGCTATGGACTGGTTTCCTTCAACCACATTCAAATCAGCCACATTTGCACTTTGTTTTGACTGATCTCTTTGCTTGGTCCAGCATTCACTCGCATAATGGCCAAACTTATGACAGTAATAGCATTCAACATTGCTCTTGTCACTCTTCATATTCAAACTGCTATTCTTCTTGCCTTTTCAGGAGCTGGTCTGAGAGCTGCTTGCTCCCTCTTGGTTGTTTGCTCGTGCCAAGCTTTCTTCTCCAGCATTACCATGTCCAAATCTCCCTCTACCATGTCTAGAGTTGTTTCTACCTCTCCCCCTTCCTCTTGCATTCGATTGAGCTTTAAAAGATTTCTCTTGGGAGGAACTTGTAGACCTATTTAGGCATTGCTCATGGGCTTGTAGAGAACCCATCAGCTCATCAAAAAACATCATTGTGAGATCCTTTGCCTCTTCAATGGAAATCACTATTGTATCAAACTTCATGGGTAGGCTCCTTAGAACTTTCTCCACAATCCTCTTATCATCAATGATCTCAACATTCACTCTCAACTGGTTTATCAAACCTAAGAGTCTTGTGCGGAAAACAAAAATGGACTCATTGTCCTTCATTTCAAGAGTCTCAAACTCTCTTTGAAGCATCTGGAGCTTCACCAATCTGACCTTGTTAGTCCCTTTGTGATAGGTTTGGAGGATTTCCCAAGCTTCCTTTGCATAGTTAGTTGTTGCTATTCTAGGAAAAATGGCCTCTATCAAGGCTACTTCTATCAAACTCAATTCCTTAGCATCTTTCCTCCTTAACTCCTTCAACTGGTTTTTGTGGTTGTTTGTGAGCACAACATATGTTGTTGGGTCAGTTACATCATTAAACCCATTAACCACAAACTCCCACAAATCATTGGCGACCATAATGGTCTTCATCTTCTTCGCCCAAATATCATAGTTTTGTCCATTAAAGGATAGTGGCTACTGCCAGCTCTTTCCTTCATCTCCCACGACCGTAATGCTCCTACACCAAAAGAAAAACTCAATACCAGGATAAAAAAAATTCCCTCACTAATAAGGAAATGGGGCTTGGCTCTCATACCATGTTACCCAACAGGGGTTTTTGCTTGCACAAAATAACTCTGAGGAGCTGCTGCTATGTTTCTCCAAAAGCAATTCAAAATGTAGAAATAAACAAAATGCAGAAGACAAATGCGAGGTTGTGCAATGTTTTCTTTTGTAAATATGCTGAAAATGAAATCACGAGGGAAAGATAAAACTTAGAAACTTCTTGAAAGCTAACTCTAAGCTACAAATCACAATCTTAAAGAGACAAACAGCTTCTCAACCAAACTTGAGGATAACCCGAGGGCTACTAGGAGCTCACTGGGCTGAGCTATGTAGAGCTCTTCAGGAGAAATCTCTTCTCACACACAAAACAAACAGTTGTTGTTGTTCAGGAGCTTTCAAAAGCTCACACAAAAAACATTCTCTTCATAGTCTGCTGCTACTCAAAAAAATTCTTCTTCCAATTGACTTAAAAAAAAACTTCCTTCATTTTTTTTTCTCTTTAATTCATTCCCTCTCAATTTTGAATTCACCTACC
>VDFB02377226.1:0-12125 GCA_007258455.2 Sequoia sempervirens
ATTTTTAGGAAGTGCTTTCAATTTATTAACATCAAAGTTAAGTGGAAGTTTGACACCTTGATTAGCCAACATTAGGAGTTATTTTTCCCCATTTCTTTCAAAAATATTTTCTAATTACTTCTAGAAATTTGGATCTTGTTCAGCATGTTGGATGTCTTCCTCAGTTATTTCTTCACCTTTAGTGTTGTGGATTCCATGGAAAGGATTCTCTTCAGGTTTAGCCATGGTGTTTTGAGTTTCAATGTTTGGAGTTTCAAGTTCTTTTTCTTTGAGTTTCTGCTTTTGCAATCTTGTTTGAAATTGCATACAAGTGTTATACTTTGATTAAACTTTGATCTTTGTTTAGAAGAATGCCAAGGATGAAAACTAACTCAAATAGAATGAAAAATTCTATTGATGAGACTAAGTTTAATCTGATTATATAGCTTTGTTTCATGATGAAACGATGACAAATCCTGATGATGAAACTTGGCTTAACAATCAGAGATGTGATAGGTTTGACGATTTAGGCACTTTAAGATGTTATATCTTGGTTTAATTTGAAGAATTTCACTTGTAAATGTTAGTTTCAACAAGTTTAATATTCTGGTGTGACTAAGGAATACTTCTATTCTGGAAAAGATCCCAAATTGTGGTTCAAACTATGTAATAGAAGATGAATTTAAATCTTGGGTTTTGTATTTACTGCATGCAATAAAATAGAGTCTAGATGCGCTAAAAGATTGGACAGATGCGCTATAAGACTCGCTAGATGTGCTAAAATAGTGAATGGATGTGCTAGTATATTGACTCAATGCACTAAAAAATAGGCTAGATGTGTTGGAACAGAGGTTAAATGAGCTAAAATCTAAACTCGATGCACTGGAAAATAGACTAGATGTGCCAGAAAAAGTGAGAAATGTGCTAGACTACCCCTAAGTATGTGATTGACTGGGTGACCTATAGGTGAATGTGCTAAAGGGTCTGCGAATGCACCAAAACAAATGCTTGATGCAACAAAAAATATCTTAGATGCACTAGAATATGCTATAAATGCATTGAAACATAGGATGAATTCATTGAAAGACTACATAGATGCATTATAAGGTGATCAAGATGTGCTGAAATAGAGGGTGTATGCACTGAAAGACTGAACAGATGGGCTGGAAAAAGCAGTGAATGCACCAGAATAGTGAATGAATGTGCTAAACTAGAATTTTTTAGTATTTTTGTGACCCTATCTAGTTGTTTTTCCTTTTAATTTATGAGTCTAAATGTTATGCCTTTCTTAAAAATTATGTTTTTTTGGTTTCCAATTTGTGACTTGTGGGAATTGAATGTTCAAATGGATGATTTCTTGAATAATGACCTCAAACATATCAACAAGTTGTCAAACAATTGTGTCAAGCCTAGGAACTAAACATTGAGTGTGTATTCAAGAATCTAGTCCAATTATTTTGATTTCCACTAGTATAACACAAGAGAAGATAATTCAAGCACTTTTCTATTATCAAGGGTCACTTAAAATACCACATCCCACATCTTAAAACCATGTTAGGTCACATAGCCCTATCACCCCCTAGAGGGTGCCTATTTTTTTGCCTTTCCTACGTCTTAACCAAAGCCAAATCATCTGCTTTTGGCCAGTAATCCCTAATGGTTTTATGGTGAGTATCTTGGGGGTAGATTCTTCTCTCCCCTTTCACTATGATATAAAAAGTGTTTGGAAACTAACTCGGTTGGCTTCTACACTAGATTTCATAGTAAGGGTTTCCATTCAGTGTGGCAATAGATAAACTCCCTCAAGAGACCTCCCAACCTTTAAAACAAAGGCTTTGGGGATTTTTATCTTGCACACTATCATTGAATTGGGGACTTTCCCCAAATTCGCTTTTCATTATAGTGGGTTGGAAAACCTAGATTTGGTTGTTCCCACTTAGGTCATTCCCATAGGATGAGTACTTTTTCCCACTACGGTAGGCCTTCTAAAGGTGTTAACAAAGGGTAAAATAGTGAGTTTGGAATTCTGGTCACCTAGTTAAGGGGAGAGCATAAGCCTATCACTTCAAGCACAAAAGACAAGGGTTTCTTTAACCATTTAATTAAACTAGGTTCCTAATTTAATCAAAAGAAGACAATAAAAACTCCAGCCCCTGTATACATCATCAGTAGTTGCATAAGATTGTCTTTGACCAACATATTATGAACTTGCAACACAAAAAACATCAATTAGTTCTTGGGATTTTTGAATTTTAAAAAATTAATCAGATGCACTAAAACAATCATTAGATGCACTAAAAGATTATTTGCATGTGCTATAACTATTCAATGTGCTAAACTAATAGCCAGGTGCGCTAAAAGAACAACTCTATCCACTATAACAGATATTGAATGTGCCAAAGTATTGATTGAAAGTGTTGAAAGACTCCCTAAATGCGCTAAAATAGTTGTTGGATACACCAAAATATTATTTTTATGCGCCATAATAGGTATTAGATGTGCTAAATTGTGTTTCATATGCACCGAAAGAACTCACATTCACGCTAAAAGAATTTCACATCCAGAATCTATGAAACAAATTTTCCATAAAACGTTAATAAAAAGGGGGCGAGCCCCACAATGGGTGCCAATTTATGTAAGTGTGAATTGTGAGAGTTAGTAAATAAACACACAAACTCAATGAGACTTATTACATTAAAGATTTGAATCATAAAACTAATCTAATTGCAGAAAAACAAATCTCTAAAACCATTACATTGTTCTCTATTCTCAAGAATCCTTTAGATCATTAGTGCTCTCATATTTTGTATATGCACTATGACTAGTTTGGATGACAACCTAAGAAATGAGATGTTGTATGATGCAAGAATCTAATTCCTATATGAAGTATAAACTAGGTGATTGATGCCATGATATTAAATGTTGTTATAAATGATAATGGTGATATTGACAATGGATAATGATGCTAAATTATATGATGCAAATGCTATATGAAAACTAAGATGATAACTAAAATGCAACTATGGATTAAGACATGATTCTAAACTAAAATAATAAATCAATTATAAATACTAAATTTTTAAATGCTCTAAGCTCAAACTCTAAATGCTCAATATTATTCCTACATAGTAAGTTTACTCAAATATGGGATATAAAATGTTGTAGAATGGGCTTGTATTTATAGGATTTCCAAAGCATCTTGTGATGTGGCAACAATCAACAGTCAAGATTTCAACATGAGAGATGAATAGTGGAGATTGAAGAATCATGGAAGATGTTCACTTGACCAAGGGAAACATGCCAAATGTATGAGGGAATAAAATATGTGAGAAATCCAAGTGTCAAAATTTTGTTATGGAATTGGTTGAGAATAATGCAATTTAAATATTAGACATATTTAAATACATGTGACACTTGATGATGTGGAAAAAAGTGTTGTATACATGTGACTAAATTTGAATTTGGAATTATTCAAACTTAGTGAGAAGATATTTAATTAAATAAAAACAAACTATTGGCATTTGTTTATTTAATTAAATTTAGAATAATGTGGTTTAAGATGAAGAATTTAGAAAAGTGTGAACTATATAAATAAATTGAGAATTTATTTACAAGTAGATGAAATAAAAGGGGTCATTAATTAAATAACTAGTATTTAATTAATTAATTGTCTTGACCGATTTTAGGTGTATACAAAACATTATAGGAGAATCATTTGTTTATTCTATGTTTGATACCTAGACACACCAATATATGTAAGCATAGTATTTAGGATTATCCTCCTAGGTTTTAAGAGCCCAAAGTGAAGAAGTAAAGGCCTAAGAACCCTTACTTAAGTGTTGGCCAATCCTTTCCCTTACTGATAATTGAATTCTAGCAGGTTCATAGGTATGTGGTAAGAATAAGTTTGGTTCTTGAAAAATAACCAACAAAAATGGTGACTCTGCTAGGGATCATTTAAGAAAAACTTTGAAGTAGGTCATTTTTCCTTGATAGAGTCATGAAAGTTCTAAATTAAAGTTTTCACTGAAAGTGGGTGGCGACTTCGAATAACTCTATACCAGTGAAAATTGTTTGAGGAAAAAGAAGCTTAAAGTGAAATTAGTTGATGAAAGAAACTTCATATTCATTGAAGTATGGTCCTCTACAAAGGAGGTGGCAACTTTATGCAAAGAACCTGACAAAGCATAATTCTGAATAGCTACAAATATATTAAGGTATTTTCCCCTATTTTTATTTACAAGAAGAAATAAATTTGTATGAAAGCCATTTTTTAGAGATGTGGAAGAAACAATTTGTTCCCTATTAAACGAATTAAGCACTAGAGAAGGGAATAGTGGCAGTTGTTTTACATACTTCTAAGATAAAATTTGTAGTATCTAAGTGGGTTGGAAGAAGTATTCTTATTTCTAAAATTTTCCTTTTAGAAAGCTTCAAGGCATGAATATATTTGAGTTGTGCATCTTTACAATCATGATGAGGTAGTTTCTCATTTACCATAAAGTTAATATTTGAAGATTGAATAAAGACACAAGAGAAATGTATCATTCCCCTCTATTTCTTGGGAGAATTTCAAATGAAAGTATGTTGGATATGCAACTCTTATCTTTCCCTCAAAGGAAGTTCTCTATTGAGAGATTGGTATGTGCAGGATCATGATGGACCAAAAAGTGGCAATATGATGGGTATGTGTAGGGTATGTGGCTAACAACTTTTTTTCAACTCAAAATTGATGAAATAAAAAGGGTTTTTAAAGGAGTTTCTCAGCTTTCAACCAATATAAATTATGCTTTACTTTCAATTTAATAAATAATTATTATTCATTTTCTATTTGAATTATGACTAAAAGCCTTGATTGATACATTGATTGAAAGACATTTATGGCTTTCAAAGCGGTATCATTTTTTGAATCAAAACATGCATCACATTCTATGCTTCACATACTATAGGATTAAAAAATTGAATTTCATGAAGTTTGACAAAGCTAAGGTGGTCAAACATATGAGTTTTATATTTTTTTAAAATTGTAATAAAAATTTAATTAATTATTTACTTGGAAAAAATTACAAAAAATGCATCACATCGAGACATGATTCATCTACTTATATCTAAAATCTTATAAAAAAATATTATCATTTTATTGTGGTTAGGGTGGTCAAACAAATATCTACTTATTTTCCTTTGAAATTTATGTACTACTGCATTGAAATTTCAAATTTTCCAAATAGATTTTTTTTTTTTTTAAATAAACCTAGTAGTTTAGAAACTACATTCAATTTTCTACATATTCTATTCTTATATATTTTTTAAATAATATAGATAACTTATTCAAATTTTTACGTCAAGTTGCCTAACTTTGATTTTTTTGAATTTTTTGTCACTTAAGGGCCTATTTTTTCCATGATGATCTTGCACATACCTAGATATAAGCCATTATGTTTTGGAGGAATTAAAGGTTTCCCTAATAAGATTCTTGATGATATTAGAAAACTTCTACCAAAATTTATAGGGAAAAATTATGAGCTAGCTTCTAGACACCTAAATGCATTCATAGATTTGATGGGTGATTTTGAGATAAGCTATGAAGATATTGTGATGAAATTGTTCGCTCAGTCATTAAAAGAAGATGCCAAATACTGGTACTCATGTTTACCAATATTTTCTATAGCTTCATGGGATGCTTTTAAAATAGAATTTGTAGAACAATTTGGTGAAAGGCATTCCAAATGAGATAAGAAAAACATTTAGGGAAATCCAACAAGATGAAGAAGAGTTGGTTCCTTATTTTTATCTCAGATTCATGAAATCAGTAAAGAATATTCTTAAGTATTTAAGACCTAGTGATGCAGAGTGTTTGATTATATATCTTGGTGCTTTTGATAATAAAATGAGTTATTTGATAAGGGATAAGGAACATCGAACATTGCAGCAAGCATATCATATTGCTATGGATATTGAAAACACCATGAAATACTCAATGATGAAGGGATATATGGCTGCAAGTGTTTCTTGTCTGGAGACACATCATAAAGATGAAATAAACAAGGATGAAAATGATGAACAATGTGATGACATTTTTTATGCCTCATTTTTTTCATTCTCACAACATATTGATCATGAACCAATTCAAAATCGACTTCAACAATGTTCAAATGATGATCAAGAGTTGTTACTTTAGAGGTTGTTTAGCATAAAGAGGTGTAAGGAGGAATCACCATATGAGTTATTAGCAAGGTTTTTAGATTCCTTGTTAGAAATTCCTAAAATAATATGACCTGAAGATTCAATATGTATAGACATATTATGTAACATTTATGAGCCAGGGGTTAGTACCTTGCCAAAGGACTTGAAACCTCAAGATTTTGATCAAATAATTGATTAGATCAAAATTGTTGAGGAAGCAAAGCATGACTATGAAAAAGAAATGAGGTCCCAAAATAGCAAAAGTGATAACCTTATTGACAAAGATCAAGAGTTTTCCCACAAAATGGATAAGGATGTTTCTAAGAATGAATGTCTACATAATAGTATGGGTGATGATGTTGTCATAAATTTGCAAATACTGCTGATGTATTTTTAAGAGCTTATAACCGAGGTAGTGAAGATGAAAATTTTGATTACTCTCATGAGGAATATAAAATTTTTTGTGATGAAATATTAAAGGTTCACTTTGTACTTACTAAACATGATTGTGGGTATGTGTAGGATCATCATGGAAAAAACAATCCCTTAAGTGGTGAAAAATTCAAAAAAAAATAGAGTTAGGAAACTTGACGTAAAAATTTGAAAAAGTTATCTATATTATTTCAAAAATATATAAGAATAGAATTTGTAGCAAATTTAATATAGTTTCTAAACTACGAGGTTTTTTTTTTTTAAATCTATTTGGTGAAAATTTGAAATTTCAATGCGATGGTACTTAAATTTGAGGAAAAAATAAGAAGTAGGTGTTTTCGACCACCTACTTCACAATAAAATGATAATATTTTTTGTAATATTTTAGATATAAATAGAGGACTTCGTGTCGAAGTGATGCATATTTTTTTTTGTAATTTTTTTCCAAGTAAATAATTAATTATGATTTTTTATTACAAATTTTAAAAATATAAAAGCTTCATTATGTTTGACCACATGCTTGGTCAAAAATTCATGAAATTCAATTTTTCTTTTAATCCTATAGTATGCAAAGCATAGAGATGTCACAGAATGTTTGAGAATCAAAAATGTGATACCATTTGAAAGCTATAGATGTTTTCAATCACTTATCAATCAAGACTTTAGTCATAATTCAAATAGAAAATGAATAATAATATTATTAAATTCAAAGTAAAACATAATTTATATTGGTGGAAAGCTGAGAATCTCCTTTAAAAACCCTTTTTGTTTCATCAATTTTGGGTAAAAAAAGAGTCGTCAGCCACATACCCTACACATACCCTACACATACCCATCATACCGCCACTTTTTTGCCCAACATGATCTTGCAAATACCCTTGTGTCAATATTCATGAAAATTTTTTCTCACCATTAGATAAAAAAATTGCATGTGACGGATCCTTGCAATGCAATTCAACGTTTTCAAGTTTAGAGCATACTAATGATATGGTTGGTGATGAATTCAAGGACAAAAATGCCTATACTCAAAATCTAGAGCCTGAATTTAATAATGGAATTGGTAATACTAGTCAACAAGGTCTTGTTTCTGAATGTTTACATGAAGCAGAAGCAAGACATGTACAAATTTTATGGCAAAGATGGACATGATTGTGTTTAACCAAAGTCTTGCTAAGGAAGGAAGTGAACAAATATATTTGGTGGAACAAAAGCTATGTTAATTTTTTTCAGTCCTCCACATTTGAGTCTATAAACCTATCACTTAAAGATGCATTGGAATATCTTAATACTGATCGTATCAATTTTGAATTAGTTTATCTAACTCTTGAAACATTTTGTTTCAAGTTGAACAATGATAACTTCAAAGAAGAATCAAGATGTGGTAGTGATCCTAAAACAAAAATTATCTCTGATATCTGGGATGATGTGAATGATGCCCTTTATAGGAATGATATTTTCTTAAGTAAAATTAAAAGTGCTATGGATCTTGAGAAATTGATATTTATGAAAGTGGAGCATTGGGTAGCATAACTAGTTTATATTGATATAATGAATATGAACATCAGCTTGAACAAAAGCCTATATATGAATGTTTCTTATTCATTACATAAAATGGATATGGTGTTTTCCCTCATGATTATGGTGCGCAAACAGATTATGAATGTTTCATTTTTCTTGTCAGATAAAGTACTCCATTAGCCATATGTTTCATATAAAGATTGACCATAGTTAACAACTGGACATAAATAGGAGTAACAGTGATGAGTTCACAATGGATAGGTCTAGTGACAGAGGTATGATTAAGGGATGGGAAATTCATGAAAAAAAATTTAGCCTTAGCTTTGTACAGACAGTGGAAAATAAAGTTTATGACAGAGGAAATCATCAACCCAAAGTTTAGTGGCCAAGGGCCACTAAGAAAAGTTGAAGCCTTGATAAATTGTGAGGTACATATTGATAACTTGCACCTCAAGGGGAGGCTTCACACAAGAAGGGATTGAACCCCTCAGTTTTGGTCCTTCGGGCCTGTGTAAAAATTGTATCTATGTTAATTTTTTAGGTTTTGTTTAATGTGCTTGATCTACTTCACCAATGATTCTCGGATCTCACCATGCCTACGAGAGGCATGTGTCCCCAATAGGAGCCACTGATGGAACCCCTTGTGCCATAGAAAAATGGCCACTTGTCATTTTGATTGTCTTTTAGGCCTTTCTTCATGATGCTTGGTCTATTTTGCTCAGATTTTTTGTTGCAATATGGCTTGAATATGCACATTTAAGTCCTTAAAATTCAAATAATGGCATCTTGTGAAGGTGATGTCAAGTGTTGTAAAACATTTCTACACTTTTCTAGACTCTATTCATTACAAATCACCTAAAAATCACCTCTTCATCACTAATCAAGTCCTATTTTGAAGTTTTGTAAAGTCTTGTAACAATATTTCATACTTTTCTAGGCATAATTTCACTATTTACACCTTTGTTATGTTTTATTTGACCCTTTTATGCCCTTATAAGGCTTAATTAAGTGTGTTTTTGAATGTAAACCTAACAAACAATATTAAATGTGACTTAATTCCCAACACCCACTTTCAAGTCCAAGGTGGGACCCATTTTCCATGGGTGGCAAATGAGTCCCTCTTGGCTCCAAATTAAAAATATTTCAAATTTTCTTTTGGGTTTTTATTCAAAATTACTTGATGTCGGCTTGTGATGAAGTATCAATGGGTTACAAGAATGTATAAATAAGTGTTTTTCTCCTCATTTTACATCTCCTACAATCTTCTAACTCATTCAAGCATTCAATTAGCATTTGAGCACTTTGCCTCCTATAATCAAGTATTAATCAAGCATTTTGGAGCATCCATTGACATATCTTCATATTTTCTTCAATAAGGGTTTGGTAAGTTGATAGAATTTTCATGTTATTTTTTTATCATTCTTCTTCATTTCATTATTTTATTAAGGGTTTGATTACCAAAATGGGATTTGACCAAGGAAAATCCCTATAACCTAACCCTTAACCATTTTTCCCCTTTTGCATGTGTTTTTGCAGACTTGTGTATGCAGAATTGACAAGAATTTAGGTGTTGAAAAGTGGACAAGAAGTAAACAAAGTGTTTCAATTCAAAAACATCCTATTTCAAGCTTGGAGAAGACATTCTATATGTTTTCTACAGATTTGACTACGGTAACTTCACAAGCAAACAACCTTAGATTTGGTGCTACAAAATTGTCCCCTGATTTCTTAGAATTTTGGGAGAGGATTGATTCACCATCAGTGGTGAGTGAGTCCCACCTTGAGGCTAAAAATATAGGTTTTGTCAGATTTCAGATCCTGACACTCAAAAACTAGTTTCTTGGCAGTTTTCATCAAAAGCGGGATTGATTCACCATCAGTGGCGAATGAGTCCCACTAGTGATTTTATGTGATTTCAGACAGCATTCAAAAGATTCTAGATTCTCCAATCTCTACCTAGGTACACTCTGGTTTAACCCTTTTCTTTTTTATTTTGCATTTGTTCATTCATAGTTCATTGTTTGCATATCACATTGTGTTTTCCAATATTGCATAATTCTTAGGTTTTGCATACATAATAAGTCAATTAGTTCATATAATTTCCCTTAGCTCATTCCATTTAGTTTAAATAACATCATATATTACATGATTTGAGGGAACCTAGTGTAGATTCCTTTGTGTAAGGTTTATCTCTCTTCTTTTAGATGAAACATCCTAAGAGTGCAAGAGTAGTCTATAAAGCCCTACCCAAAATCTGATTCATTTTAATGAACCTACATATTCAACACTTTACATTTCTAATTTCAATTGCATCTTGCATCTTCAACTTCATTGCATCAACATTCAATTAGGGTATTCTTTTTTTTTGCATCCTAGAGTTTCTCAAATTGCATTAGTGAAAGACTCATTTAGATTTCATTTTAGCATAACATATCATTGAAAAAATTGAAACTCTACATTTTCATCCTTAATTGGCATCTGAAAAGCATTAGAATCATTTTAAATTTTTTGAAAACACAAAAAAATCTCATATTGGGACCGATTTGCCACCATGGGCGAATCAGTCCACCTACATATTTTAGACCTCATTTTTTAGGCATTTTTTGACATTTTTTTTCATTTCTATTCTTTGTAGTTACTTCTTTGTTGCAGTTAGTAGAATTTATGTTAGTCGCATTTTGCACTCCTGGATTACATTTCATTTACATGTTCACCCCACTTTTTTTGGTACTTGTATGAGTGTTTGGTGCCCCATTGATAATAGTTTAATGAGATGAAGTTCTAGACTCATGGCTTCCAGCGATAGCACTTTCATTGTGAACCTTGGGATCTCAAGAGGTCCTACTCCTAGTATGGACAATGGTGAATTAGGCCTAGACAATAACACTTCTATGCCCTCACCTTTCCATTCAATGAAATTTTACACATAAAACAATTCCATCCCGCAAGAAAAGGTCATTAATATTTATGAGGAATTTTCACACTTACAACAAGCCTTGTCCCTTGAAAACATTTCCACCACTACCATACCAGCCATAGAAAACCTTCATCATTTGATTAAAAGTGATGATGGCCTACAAGTTATGAAAGGAATTGTTGAGATTTTCAATACACATGCCTCTTCTAATTCCCAATTAGCAAACATAGTTTCAAGCCAAGGAGGACCTCACATTCCTCCCCCTTCAACCATAGCATCCATACCAACTTATACCAATCCTCAAGTTACAACAACTATGCAAAAGGTTAGTCATGTGGCTCCTTTCACAATTCCAACTAGCATTCCTAGTTCTATTGTGGCATCACAAGTCTCCTCTACCACCTTCACCCCTCTTAGTGTCCCTTTCACTTCTCCTAACATTACATACACTCCATCACCATTTTCTCTTCCACCTCAAACCACTTACCCCGACCCCATCAGTACACAGCTCCTTGATACCATTTTATCCATGCAACAACAAATTTCCACCATTAGCCAAGGTCAAACCGCTCCACCCACATATCATGTTTGTAGTAGCCCCTTATCCTTAGAAATCTTATGCACCAATATGCCACAAGGAATTGAAATTCCTAGGTTTGAGAAATAGAGAGGTAAAGGAGACCCTATTAACCATGTCAATGCTTATACATCTTTATGTAGTGATTATTTCCTTGATGATAAACTCTTATCCAAACTTTTTCCTAGGACCCTGAAAGATAATGCATTAGAGTGGTTTTCAAACCTGCCTAATCATTCCATATGAACATTTAATGAGATTTTGGATACCTTCATAATTCACTTCCAAGTTCATATGACTCCTAAAAATACAATTGTTGATCTAATGCGCTATAGACAAAATGTCGATGAAAAAGTAACTGACTTCATTTCACGTTATCAATCATTGTATGCTCAAGTTGATGTCAAAATTCCTGATTCACATTTCTAGAAGATGTTTATCAGAAACTTGCACACAAAGCTTCAGAATAAGTTAACTATGATGAAATTCCCTTCATTCATGCACTTATGTATAACCCTA
>VDFB02377227.1:0-60677 GCA_007258455.2 Sequoia sempervirens
TGCAAAATCAAAGTTACCTAAATCAAGGCAATGTGATTCCCAACCACAACAATGATCAATTTCAACCTATAATTCCAAATCTAAGCATCATCCCAAATCAGAAAATTTTCCAAAATCAATTTGTCCATGATCCCATACAAACACCACAAGTATACATTCCAAATCTGCTTGAACAAAAACCAAATCAACTATATCAATGGTGTCAAGATCAAAATCAAGATCAAATTTTGCAAGATCAAATTGCTTCACTTTCCAAAATAGTTGATTCATTGCACCAAGAGACATCTCCACCCAAATCAATACACTCTTCCATTGGCTAAACCATGTCATGAAAGCATTGAGTTGTGTCCATAATCACATCAAGAACAATATCTCCAATGTCAAGAGGTTGGATATCAAGATCAACAACAAACCCAACCTCCACATCTCAAAGATCAATCACCACAAGGTCAATTTTAAGTATAAATCTCACAAGGTAAAAAAATGAAAATACACACCACTTGGGGGACCAATCAAATCATTCATGCAACAGTTGGTACAAGAAAATCTCATCAAAATCCCCTTTTATGAAAACTATCGAGAATCTCAAGTTAAACCACCAGGGTATAATGAGAAGCACCTTTGTGATTTTCACAAAATAAAGGGACACACAACATCAAATTGCACTCGACTCAAAAATTGCATCCAAGACCTTATTGATCAAAAAATAATAACTATTGGGGACAACAATGAAGATTCAACCACTAGTGATAGCATTGACAATATCTCCACCACAATTGTTGAAAACAATGATCAAGATATATCCATCAATGAGCACCTTGAAGATGTCTCTACCTCATTTGAAGATAAACTCAACATACATCAAGAGCCACTTTTTAATCATGATCAAAACTCCTCAACAATATTCGACAATGATCTATTTCAAGGAGTGTCAGAATTATTTGATCCTATTGACATAATCCATGATCCATCGACAAATGATCATGTTGAAAATGTCTCCACATCACCTAATGAGTTAGAGGACATATCTCGAGAATTTATTCCAAAGCATGATCAATATCTTTCACCAAATTCTAGAAATGGTCATTTCCAAGACATATTGACATCCTTTGACCTCATGGTTGCAGATATTGAAGGAATCTTCAACTCAAAACTTGATCCAAATTCACCCAAAGATCAAGAGGATATTGAACCACTTCCCATGCCTAATGAAGATATCCAAGAACCCTTTATGAGTAATCCATCCTTTGAAATCAGCCCATGTCAAGAACTTGATCCAAAGCATGTCGAAAGAAATTTTGAAATCATTCAAGATCAAGAATTCATATCTCCAAGATACTACAATGATCTAATGGACACTCTCCTATCTATAAAATATGTCGCAAATGATGATCATATCCATATAGCACATATTCCTCCACCTACCCATCAGATGATTACTCCTAATGGACATGTAGATGATCTTCATTCAAAACAAGAGTCTCATACTCTTGATATCGTTACCAAGGAACAAGAGTCTCCTACTCTTAACATTTGTACACATGATCAAGATATAGAAAAATCTAGATGCATATCAGAAATGGGTCACGAAGAAGGCTTCTATAGAAGTTGTGAATCAGAAACATCCTATGAAGGAATATCAAAAATGAATCATGAGGGAGACTTTTACGTGGACAGTAAATAATCAACACCTCTTGAAGAAGCATTAAAATATGATATTTCACAAGATCAATCCAAAGATATGAATCAGGAAGTTATCCCACTTAAGGAGGATCCTATCACTTATAAACTTGGATCACTTACCTTTTCTAGGGAAAGTTATCTTATCAATGAAGAAGCTATCACCTTTGAAGATCCACAACAAAGTAGAGAAAGATTAGCACCTTGTTTCCAAGGAAAATCATATCCTATTGCAAATAAAATGTTTCAACAAATGAATTATCAAGGCAGATGATTAGGCCTACATGAACAGGGTATCCTAAAACCAGTGCAGATTATTGGCAATCCCAACCATCAAGGTCTGGGGGAAACTTCATCTCAAGCAAACGTCAACATAGGAAGCATGAAGAATCCTTATGATGAAACTGATGCCAATACTACAACCAGCCATGTCATGAATCTTCATCCACCCATCACCCCATCCACGAATTGGGGCCAACATCAAAAGAAAGATTTGAATCAATACACAAAGAATGTTATCAAAGCAAAAGAAGCTGAGAAGCATAATGGACAAATCAAATATACATGGATACCAAAAAATATCACCCCATCCACGAATTGGGGCCAACATCAAAAGAAAGATTTGAATCAATACACAAAGAATGTTATCAAAGCAAAAGAAGCTGAGAAGCATAATGGACAAATCAAATATACATGGATACCAAAAAATACAAAAAAATATTATCCCTATCAAACTCCATCAATCAAAGAAACTATGGGGAAAAATAAAAAAGGGAAAAGTATCCATCAAAGGTGTCCACAAAGGAAAAAGTGGGCTTCTCAAGCAACATACAAATTATATCAATAAATTGGTCCCCATTCCATGCACACTTTCGTATCCACCCATTTTTCCTCATCTTCCTAAGTTTGGAGAGTCAAAGATTCCAAACTATCAACCAATCCATCTCCTATTCCTATTCACACTCCACTATCCACTCCTCCATGCATGGTATCTAATTCTCATATTGACCATGTATTGGAAACAACCCTTCATCATAAGGATTTAGAAGGAATTCTATTGTGATGTGTGCACAAAGATAGAGTTAACTCCGGTATCAACAAGGTAGATCAGGAATCTCAAAAGTTATATTCAAGTGCACGTATATTGACAAAGAAACTTCTTCTAGTAGGCTATCGATGGCACATTATGACAGAAGCATCTACATAGACACCACTAGGTGGTTCAACATGAGCTTAAAATCTTTTAGAAAAATCAAAAAATCTTGAAAATATTAAAGATAAAAATCATCCTCTAGTGAAAACCACTATGGTGGCGTTTTGGGCAGGTAACATGATGAAAACCTAAAAAATGGGCTTCATGTGTAGAATCGAGCATCTGCATGTGCCAATTCAGGTGAAAGCATCTTATCTCATCCATCAAAAAATCCATCATTCCATCCATCCTATCCATAATAAATCCATTCATCCATTAACCATTTATCCAATCCATTTCATCCATTTACATCCATCATCCACATTATCTTGATCTTGAAAAAAAATTGGTGTACACTTTACACTTGCTTATGGTAAAAATCTTGACATGGTTCATTTTTATTGATCCTATCCTACCCAACATTATCTGAGCCATGAAGTACAATCCAAATGAGCATCCTCTGTTTGAACACCTTATCTTATCACAAGATAATTCATATCCCTCCATCCATACATCTAACCAAGCATCTATCCATGGCATTTCAAACATTGCTAAACATTGAGGGCGGATATTTGCATCTTGCTTTAGGAATAAATCTTGATCTATATCTTCCAACTTATGTGGTGATCCAAACATTAGCGAACATAAAATCAAATTGGTCAAAGCACTTGTGAGCAAAAATTCCAAATCACTAGCCCATGGCACATTTTGACGAGAAGATATTCCTTATCAAGCTTCATCTTTTATCAAACATCAATCCAAACAATCAAATATCAATTGTATCTAATTTCACTTCAACGTCACATCAAATCATTCAAGCAAATTTTATTCCAAATCAAGCTTCATCAATCTTGATCATTCAAATCCAATCAATCCATTATCATCCTAGTCCTTGTGTTGCTTAACACTATCCTTGCATTGTTGTGTATCCTCAACAATGTTATCATCATCAATCTAATCAATCAAATTCAATCAATCCCTCATCATCTTGGGATACCCATCCTAATCCTTTTGTTGCTTAGCACTATCCTTGCATTGTTGTGTATCCTCAACAATGTTATCATCATCAATCCATCAATCCGATCAATCAACCTTAGCTTGGTTTTCAACAAAATCCCAAAATAGATCACTGACATCGTCACTCATATCCATATCTAAATCATCAAAATCGTGGAAAAAATCCAAAAACATTCAAAAAACCAAGAAAATCCAAAAACATCCAAAACATATCAAAATCCAAAACAAGTCAAAATGTTAGAAAAAAATCAAAAACATTGTATTCGAACTACATCATCTCTGAGCTTAAACATAGGAAAGACTAATCTTTGATCAGCCGCCGAGACACAAAAACACAAAAACATTGGAAAATTTAAAAATAAAACATTTGTAAAACATCTCAAAAATGCCAAAAATAGCCTCAAAACATTTCAAAATACCAAAAAAATCCAAATATTTGAAAATATCCATCCATCCCATTTCGCTTCACCCACAATAATCAATCATCCATAATAAATCAATCGTCACGTTCATCCTTTGGCAATACAAATAGAAAACAACCACAACAATTAGCAAAATCAAACATCAAACGCAAAATCAAAATCGAAACAAACTTTTAAATAAATCATTTTGTTTAATTAACCCTATATTCCCTCTTTTAATTAAATAATTAATTTTATTTAATTAAGTTCTAAATTCATTCCCTTTAAATTAAATAAATTAATCTTTATTTGATTTAAATCTAACACCATCCTCTTTAATTAAATAAATCCAACTTTATTTAATTAAGTCTAAGATCATTATTCCTCTCATCTTGATTTTTTTAAATCCTTAAATCTAAATCTAAATGTCAAATCAGCTAATTGCCATTAAAATTAATCAAATCATAATTAATGCTAATCCTAATCCCTCAAATCCTCTAAATTTTGCAACTTGCTCATGAAAATCAATTTAATTAATTTATAAATCTCCTATTTTCATTCAAAAAGGCATCAAAGATGGAATATTCCCTGCATTTGAAATATCCCCCCAAAAGTACTTTTCCATCCAACAAGGCATTAAAGGCCTCTTACATGTCCTTTTCTTAAGCCAAGTGGCATTTATCTCATTTTTTCCTCTCCCTCCAACTTGTCACTTCTCCAATTTTGAATTTCCACCTAATAGCATTAATGTGCATATTCATCAAAATGTACTCCACCTTTTTCCACTCACATGTTGACAAGTGGCATTATTCTATTGGTTGGTCTTTTGTCCCACATTCATCCTTTTTGCCTCATCCTCCATCATTATCTTCTATTTATAAAAGGCTCTCTTTTTTCTTTTGGATCCACAATCTTAGGCATTTTCATCCACAACTTATGCAAAGTCGTTATCTTCATATTTTAAGCAATTTCATCCATTCTCATCAAATTTTCATAGTTTTCATCAATTTCATAGCTAGGTTATGGAGAAATTTCATCAAGGAGCATCAAATTTTCAACATTGATCATCAAGCTTACTAGGAATATGATGTCGTTTTGATTGAAGAATGCGAGAGCTACATATTAGAGGGCCATGACACTAATCTTTCATGATATGGTTCATAAAATTGTGGAAGATTATTTGGATGACATATTGGCCAAGTCAAATAAACGACGGGATCACATATCAGCTCTAAGCTCCATCTTTGACAGGCTAGAAAAGTACAATGTCTGACTAAATCCAAAAAAGTGTGTCTTCAAGGTACAATCAGACAAGCTCCTAGGGTACATTGTATCCATGAGAGGAATCGAAATAGACCATGTCAAAGTCAAAGCAATCCTCGAAATGGAGGCACCGAAAACATTGAAACAACTAAGAGGCCTACAAGGAAGACTCCAGTCCATCCGTCGATTCATAGCACAACTAGCTGACAAGACTGTCCCTTACTCTCATCTACTTCACAAGGGGGTAGCATACAAGTGGGATGAGAAGTGTGATCAAGCCTTCAACAAGATCAAGGAGTACTTACTCACACTGCCAATCCTCATGCAGACAATTCCAGTCAAACCCTTTCAATCTTATATATATATCATCGATAGCAGCAGCTCTCAGTGCTCTCTTAGCATAGCATGATGAAAATAGAAAAGAGAGAGCTATTTATTATATCAGTATAACTATGGTGGGACATGAGCTAAAATATACATCCATTGAAAAATCCTATCTAGCAGTCATGTTTGCAACATAAAAATTCAGACATTACATGCTAGCACATCAAATAAAGCTCATTGCAAAGATAGACCCGCTAAAGTATTTGCTTTCTAAAGCAATGCTTACATGGTGGACAGCCAAATGGGTTATGATCTTGACAAAGCATGACATTGAGTATGTGGAATGCAAGGCCATCAAAGGACAAGAAATTGTAGACCAACTGGCAGAGGCACCGATATACTCAGAAAACCCACTTGTATCAAAATTCCCCAACAAATCAATCTTCAACCTAAGTGTAGCAGATCACTGGAAAATGTACTTTGATGGATCCTACACACAACACGGGTCAAGAGCAAGAATTTTCTTTATCACACCAAAAGGGGATTGTATACCTAAATCATACAGTTTTCATTTTTGTGCACAAATAACATTGTAGAGTATGAGGCTCTTGTCATAGGGCTAAGAATTGCAGTACAGTGGCAGATCATGGAACGTAAGGTCTACGGAGACTCGCAGCTCATAATCAACTAGGTAAACAATGAGTATCAAATGAAGGACGACAAGTTGACTCCATACAAGAAGTTGGTGGAAAGCCTCAAAGAGTTCTTCACTGATATCTCATTTCAGCAGCTACCAAGAGCAAATAACAAAGTAGTGAATGCCATGGAAACAATTGTATCACTATTAGATATCCCACGCAACGTCCCAAAGCAAGAATTCCTCATAGTGCAGCTTCTCGTACTAGCATTCGAGGTACCAGAGTCTAAATTTATGTGTGAAATCATTGGTCCTAGTGATCCCTGGTATCATGATATATACACCTACTTGAGAATAGGAGTCCTCCCCGCAGATATAACCTCGAACCTCAAATGAACCTTTTTCAAAAAGTGATCTCTTTTCATCATCCTAGGAGATACCCTATACTGTAGAAGCATTGAAGGGACCCTTTTATATTGCCTAAATGTTGAGGAAGCTTTGACCGCTTTGACTAAGGTACATAACGGCATTTGTGGTTCACATTCGAGTGGTATGACCTTGGCTAAGAAACTATTGAGGACTGGGTACTATTGGCCTACAATGGAAAGGGAAGCTCACGACTATGTCAGAAGGTGTTTGTAGTGTCAGCAACATGGGGATCTCATCCATGCACTAGCTCAGGAGCTTCACCCAATTGTTACACCTTGGCCATTTTCACAATGGGGGTTGAATCTCGTCGACAGAATCACCCCCACCTCATCCAATGGACATAAATTCATCATCACCGCCACCGATTACTTCATGAAGTGGGTGGAAGCCATCCCCATGACCTACATCACGGGAAAGAAAATATCCAAGTTCATCCTAAACTACCTAATTTTTCACTATGGTGTCCTTCAAGCCATTATCTCAGATAACAGAACACCTTTCTAAAACCAGGATGTTTGAGACCTATGCCAAAATTTTAAAATCCAACATCCCTTTTCCACTCTATACTATCCCCAAGGATACAGCCAAGTTGAAGCAACCAATAAAGGCATCCTAAAAATCTTTAAAAAATCATCAATGACGTTGGTTGTGACTGGCACCTACAGCTGAATCCCATCCTATGGGACTACCGAACAAGCATCTACACACCAACAGGTGCCACCCCTTTCTCCTTGGTCTATGGATCAAAAGCAATACTCCCCATTGAGATCGAGCTCTCATCCTTGAGAATATCACTGCAGAATCTCATCATAAATGAAGAATACCGGGTATCATGATTAAATAATTTGGAACTACTGGATGAGCGGTGCATGGATGCCTAAACCATTTGCAAGTCTACCAAAATCACCTCAAGAGAAGTTACAACAAGAAGATCAGGAGTCAAACCTTCCAAGTCAGAGAGCTTGTGCTAAAGGAAAATCGAAAGAATGTTCCAAATCCATATAGCAAGGGAAAGTTTGAACCCAACTGATTGGGACCCTTCGTCATCATAGCAAGCTACAAGTCAAGGGCATATTAGTTATCAACACTAGATGGTGAACCTTTGTAGGATCCCATGAATAGCTCCCATCTCAAAAAAATGTATGCCTAAATCTTCCAAGAGATAAAACCAAAAATACAAAAAAATCAAAAAACATAAAAATCCAAAAAAAAAATTAGAATAAGGATTAAAAACAGTAAAGATAAAAATTGTCCTCTAGTGAAAACGACTTCGGTGGCACTTTGGGCAAGTACCTTGGTGAAAACTTGGAAAATAGGCACCTTGTGTAAATAAGAACTTTCCATCCCCCTGGATCTTAGTGGCTTGTTCTACATCATCCATCCATCACTCTTCCATCATCCATTTATCTCCATCCATCACCCATCTGCATCTGCATCATAGCTTAGTCTTGTGTCTGTGTCATCATCCCTCCTAGTACTACTTGGCACATTCTTAAAGTCAATTTGTTCTGCCTATATCGAAGTAGTCCATTGCATCACGCTTGGGGCATGTTCTCATCTAATTGAATTCGTGTATATTCTTGAAGTCTTCCCAAAATCAAAAAATCAAAAAACATCATAAAATCATAAAATCCAAAAACATTCAAAACATATCAAAATCCAAAAATAGGTCAAAAGGTCAGTCAAAAAAAGTCAAAAAACATAGTCATCTTGCCAAACTATGGGTCTTTGAGCTTTGAACATAGGCAAGGTTGATCTTTGATCTTCCCCCAAGACACTTAGGTTGGCCCTTTAGGAGTATATCACAATAAGTTGGCAATCCATTTGTTCATATCTCATCAATAATCGAGTTTGTATCAGTCGAACTACGTGGTCTCTGCATTTATAACATAGACAAGGCCAATTTGTTGATCAGCTCTTGAGACCCCTAGGATAGGTCTTTAGGTTAGTCTCTTGGTTGAAATCTCAAAAAACCCCAAAAATAATGAAAAATCCAAAAATCAAAACATTTGCAAAATCTTGAAAATACCAAAAACAACCTCAAAACATTTCAAAACATCAAAAACATTCAAATATTTGAAAAAATCCATCCACCCCATCTCACGATCACCCACAATAAAAATCCACTCATAATAAATCATCATCACCCTCAACCTTTGGTAAAATAGTTGGAAACAAGTCTAGCAGGTTAAAAGTGAAAACTAAAATGTCAAAGTCTCAAGTCCAGGTCAGTAAGTGAACAAGTTGGTCAACTCTTGGTATTAATAGTCTATCATTCAATCAATCCCAAAATCACTTGATAACATCGTGTCCTAGGATGCATCCTTCCTACAATGGGCATCAACATCAAGCATCACCATAGTTTAGTCTTGGCTAGCGGTATGAAGAACATTAACTTGTTTGTTTATTTTATCTTTGTCTTTTGGCTTAATTTATTGTGCTCATTTTGATGGCCTCTCGATGATGTCCAAACAAAGGGATTTAGAGCGAAAGGAATGGGGCAATGATCATTATCTTTTTATCTGTTGTGCTTGTTGGATATTCTTGTAATATAACCTTGGTCATTTGTGCTTTGTTTGGGTGTAGGGAGGGTGTTTTAGGTGTCGTGTTGACCACATAGGAAGGCTTTCCTTTCTATGTTTTGGTCTGAGATGTTTGGAATATCTAAGTTGCATTCTGAATAAGGTTTCATATGCCAAGTGTGAACAAGAGTACTCCTATCTAATTGTTGATTCAAAGTCCATCACACTAGGTGCAACACCATCCTATTTCTTTATACCTTGATGCATCATGCCTATGTGTTTTATCAAACATAAGGTAAGTAGCCCTTTTAAAATACCAATTCCTGGTAAGAAAATCACCATCATCATCATCATCACCTCTAATAAAGTTGGCTTGTTGGATTCTCTTATTTCTTCTTCCTTCTTTCCATGTTAACATGGTACCATGACAGTTAATCATTATCACCAATGCATCCATCCTACATCCACAAACCATTAGCATGCATACATCTCATAGTCATAGCATATCACATCATCCATGTCACATGCATTACATCATCATTTAAGATGTTTAGGATAATATAGATTGGTTATTCTAAGCATCTCATAAACCATCTCATTTACATCATCATCATAACCATCCATACGTCCATCTTGAACCTCTTTGTCATGAGATCGACCCTCAAATCAAACTTTTCGTTCGATCTTTCGAGGGGGCAATGTACCAATATACTTCTTTCTGCTAGGGCATCCAAAAAATAGAAAATTTTGAATTTTCATCTCGGCAAGTTCATTCTTTGAACCAACACAGCAAGTACATTACTTCAAAGAGGGGGAAAATGTAGACACGTAAAATATGTCGATTGATCTCATACACCTAATCCTGATTACTAACACCAGTTCATCCAGAATCATATCCTTTGCTAATCATTTAATTAAATAATCTTTATTTGATTAAATTCATCGCATTTCATCTCTTAATTAAATAAATCAATTCTATCTGATTAAGTCATCATCTCTTATTAATTAAATAAATCATTTTGTTTAATTAATCCTATAGTCCCTCTTTTAATTAAATAATTTTTTTTATTTAATTAAGCTCTAAAGTCACCTCCCTTAAATTAAATAAATTAATCTTTATTTGATTTAATCTAATACCATCCCCTTTTAATTAAATAAATCCAAATTTATTTAATTAAGTCTAAAATCATTATTCCTCTCATTTTGATTTAAATTAATCTAAAAATCTAAATCAAATTGTCAAATCAGCTAATCTTCATCTAAATTAATCAAATCTTGATTAGTCCTAATCACTGGTCCATCAAATCCTCTAGCTTTTTACAACTTGCTTATGAAAATCAATTTAATTAATTTATAAATCTCTTATTTTCATTCAAAAAGGAATCAAAGGATGGAATATTCCTCCAATTTGAAATCTCCTCCCAAAAGGACTTGTCCATCCAACAAGGTATTAAAAGCCTCTTACATGTCCTTTTCTTGAGCCAAGTGGCATTTAATTCATTTTTCCTCTCCCTCCAACTTGTCACTTCTCCATTTTTGAAATTCCACCTAATTGTGTTAATGTGCACATTCATCCAAATGTACTCCACCTTTGTCCACTCACATGTTGACAAGTGGCATTATGCTATTGGTTGGTGTTTGATCCCACATTCACCCATTTTGCCTCATCCTCCATCATTCTCTTCTATTTATAGAAGGCTCTCTTATTGATTTTGGATCCACAATCTTAGGTATTTTCATCCACAACTTGTGCAAAGTTATCATCTTCATGTTTTGAACCAAGTTCATCTATTTTCATAATTTCATAGCTAGTTTATGGAGAAATTTCATCAAGGAGCATCAAATCTTCACCATTGATCATTAAGCTTGCTAGGAATTGGGAAAGTGCCATTTTCCACATCAAAATGGCACCAATTCCCCCATGGGATTGAGAGTTTGGACATTAAAATAAGATTTAATAACTTTTTTAGTTGTGTTCTCCACTTATTTCTTGTTTTTATGTTTCAAATGAATTTCATGGGGAATGTTTTCTCTAACTTGCATATTGGACTAATAATGTGTTTGTTCTTTGTGTTTGTGTAGGTCTAGGATCACCATTCATAGATTGATACTTTTTGAGGGCTCATGAGAATAAATTGTCAATATTAAAATCTTCAACAAAGGTTATAACTTGCACGACTTAACTATAAGCCAACATATTGTGCTAACGGCATACGGCAAATTCATCACCAGCAATTCAACGATGGAAAATTCATCACCAAAAATTCACCATGGGAAAATTCACCACCATGACAAATTCACAGCCAAGTAAAATTCACCGCTAGCAATTCACCGAAGCGGAAAATTAACCGCATTAATGTTTTTTAATATATATTTCAAAAACTTTGGTTTTTTTTTAAATAATTTTCACCTGCGTTACAATACAATTTTATTTTTTAATTATTTTTTATGTTTATTTTGATATGAAAATTATGCACTAATTTTCATAAAAAGTAAAAAGAAAAATAAATTATTTACTTTAATTTCTACTTCAAATATTATTTTATTTTTCCATGTGTTTATTTATATATACATTTTTTCATTTTTCCGTGTGTTCCTTTATTTTATACGATAAACATAAAAAATATATATATTTTAAAAAATATATATTATACAATATTGTATCATGAAACAATGGAATTTTTTTTATTTTATAGAAAATATTATATATATACAATTTTTTATTTTTCCATGTGTTTCTTTGCACAAATATTAAAAATATATATTTTTCCATGTGTTTATTTATGATATTAAAATTAAGTTAATGGATTTATTTTTTATTTTTATTATCATAAAATATATTAAAAATATTTTTATTTTTATTATTATATATTTAAAAATATATGATAAAATACATTGAAAATAAAATATATTGAAAAATATTTTCATTTTTATTATCATAAATCAAATTCTCTAAAGTTAATACAATTATTTTTTTATTATCATAAATCAAATTATTCTTTTTTTTTAAAAAAAACAAAGTTTTTGAAATATATATTTATAAAGAGGGGTAAAAACTTTATTGAAATCGAAAGAAGATTAGTACATAAGAATAAGGGAGCCCATCAGCTCCCACAAATGAAAACCCAGAACAACAAGAGCATACAAAAGCACCAACCAGCCAGCCACCAGTAACTTATCCCTCCATATCATCAGCAATAACCTTCTCAAGATCAAGAACATATTCAGGAGATAACTGTCCCCACCCCTCAATCCTCCAATCATCCTCATGCTCTGAAGCCCACTTGGCCAAACAATCAGCCGCCCTGTTCCATTCACGTGGGATGTGGACAAATGACACCACTTCCAATGTAGAGCACCTCTGCAAAATCTGTCTAACCACTATAGCAATCTGCCAATCAACATCAGCAACCCTTTTCTCAAGCAGCAAATTAACAATAATCTGTGAATCAGATTCACAGATCACCTTTCGCCAACCCAAGGCGCACGCACGTTCAATAGCCCAAAGAATAGCCAGCCCTTCCATAAGGTTGTTAGAATTCCACCCCTTATGGATGGAGAAAAGAAAAATGACAGAACCAGTACAGTCCCTACCAAGTCCACCAATACCCGCAGGCCCTGGGTTACCTCTAGAGGAACCGTCAGTATTAATCTTCAGAAACTCCGTCGGAGGAGGCATCCATCTTCCAACCCTTTGAACCTTCTTTTTCACTCTCCTACCTCTTCTAACACAGACCGAGACAGGAGTCAACTCTTGTAACCACAATCTATTCACAATCTCATCATCTCTTTTCTCCAACGGAAGAGTCACTTCACATTTGGCTTCCACTGTCTCTTGGAGCATCCCAATAATTCTGTACCAAACCTGCTGAGCCATCAACTTTTCTTCGCGAAAAATCCTACGATTCCTTTCCATCCAGATTTGCCAAAGGATGAAAGTAGGACCAATGCTCCACAAAATCTGGAGAAAAGAGGCCTGGGAGGGGGGCCTTCCCAAATTACTCCAGAATTCAACAAGAGAAGAAGCATGAACACAAGGATGTTTCCAAACTCCCCACCACCAATGCCAGAGCAACAAAGAATAGGAACACCGGAAAAATAAATGGGAAGAATCCTCCTCACTGAACCCACACAAAACACACATAGAGGGACCTTGGAACCCGCGTTTATGGAGATTCTCCCAAGTCAAGCATCTATTCCAAGCAAGAGTCCAAACAAAACAATTACACTTAGGCCATGAAAACTTGTTCCACACCTGTTTCCACCAAGGGACCTCCACCCCCCCAAACTTACGAGAAAGCAACTCCTGATAGCCGCTAGCAACCGTATATACACCCTTAGGGTTCGGGCTCCAAGCAAGAATATCCTTATCCCTAAGGGAGTTGCATTGTCTGCTAGCCAAGATATTCTGAAGCACAATACCATCCTCCTCCAACCTGGGAACAGGCCACTCACCAGGGTCCTTCCACCTAGCCACCTCCACCTGTCCACCAAAGTCAAACTTCTTAAAATCACTCACTCTAGACCAGCCGGCCTCCAAAAATCTCTGCGACAGATCCATCAAATTAGGGTACTGACGAAGAATGGGTGTGTAACCATCCCAAGAATCAGACCAAAACATAGCTTCAGCCCCTTTATTACAAATCCAGAAAAGGCCCTCCTTGATTAGCGCAGCCCCTTTCTTAAGCGTTCCCCAAATCACCGAGCCTTTCCCCATCAGAGGAAATCGGGGAAGCTCCTCCTTACAAATCCCAGGAAGATACTTGTGGGATAAGATCCTAGCCCAACTATGATCCTGTTCCACACACCACCTCCAGTAGAGCTTTGCAGCCAAAGCTAACCCGGACCACGTCGCCTTCCGTAAACCAAGACCCCCCACCTGCCTTGGGCTACAGACAACATCCCACTTAACCAAGCTCCATTTAGATGAGGACAGGCTACCCGCCCATAAGAATTGTCTAGCCAGAGAGTCCATCTCCTTCACAAACCCAGAAGGAGCAACCTGTAACATGCACCTATAAATAGGAAGAGCCTGCACCACAGACTTAAGCAAAAGCACCCGTCCAGCAAACGACAACCATCTGTGAGTCCAATGACTAACCTTAGCACGAAACTTGTCCAAGATATTCTGCCATGATTCCCTGGGAAGTCTACCAAAAGAGATAGGAATCCCCAGATAGGTTAAAGGGAGAGAATCAATCTGGAACCTCAAGATATGAGAAATCCTTTGCTGTATTGGTCGAGGAGTATTAAAAAAGAAAATGGAGGACTTGTCCTCATTAATCCTTTGCCCAGCAGCAGCAAGATAGATATCCAAGGCCTTGCGGAGACAGGAAGCTTCGCTGATCTTGGCAAGACCCATCAAAGCCGTATCATCCACAAATTGCAGGTGTGACTGAGGAGGCAAGGCATTTCCCCACTTCCACCCCTGAATTAAACCCAACTCCACATTGCGCTTCACCAGCCTACCTAGACCCTCCGCCAGAAGAATAAATAAGTAGGGAGAGACAGGATCCCCCTGACGAAGACCCCTGGAAGCACTAAAAAGAGCAGTAGGCTCCCCATTAATCAACACCGAGAATGAAGTGGAAGTAACACAACTCATCACCCACTGGATCCATTCCCTAGCAAATCCAAAAGCTGAAAGAATTTTCCGCAAAAAGGACCACCTCACTCTATCATAAGCCTTTGCCATGTCAAGCTTGATGAACATAGCCTTTTCTTTTGAGGATGCCATCGAATGAATGGTTTCCGTTGCAATGACCACCCCATCCAATATTTGGCGATCCTCCACAAAACCACTTTGTTCCTCAGAGATAAGACCTCTGAGCCATTTCTTCAACCTTTCAGCAATTATCTTGGAGATGATTTTATACACCACATTACAAAGAGAAATGGGACGAAATTGATTCAAACGATCCGCCCCTTCACATTTGGGAATGAGAGCAAGGAAAGTAGAGTTTAAAGCTCGAAGCATCTGCTTGTTTTCCTGAGACTCCCGCACCACCTCCAACAGGTCCAACTTAATGATGTCCCAAAATTCTTGATAAAATTCCACTGGAAACCCATCAGGACCTGGGGCTTTCCCTTTCTTCATCTGAAAAACGGTGGCCTCTAATTCCTCCATCAAGATATCCTGCAAAAGATGCTCATTCATCTCCCTAGTGACCAAAGAGGGGATACAAGCCAGAACTTGGTTTTCTTCCTCCGAAACATCTTGAGAGTCTTCCCGAAATAAAGAAGCATAGAACTCAGAAGCTTCTCTAGAAATATCCTGTGAGGAAGATAGTTGCTCACCCCTATCATTCACCAGAACAGGTATAGAATTACCATGCCTCCTAGCCTTCACCGAGTTGAAGAAAAAAGCAGTGTTCTTATCCCCCTCTCGTAACCACTCCACTCTAGCCTTCTGCTTCCAAAAAATTTCCTCACGCAGCTCGCACTCCTCCAAAGCTTTCCGGGCCCTGGTCTCTTCCCTGAGTAAGTCTTCAGAAAGACCACACTCCCTTATCTCCCGAGTGATGACATCCAAGATAGCTTGAGCATCAGCCTTAGCGTGAAAAATATTGCCAAAGTAATGCCTATTCCATCTTTTAAGTTGATATTTTACATACTGTAGCTGCTTAGAAAAGGAATACATGGCAGTGCCAAAAGCAGGTCTTCCCCTCCGCCACCAATCAGCCATATGCACCTGCAAAGAAGAATCTCTTAACCACATAAGTTGAAACTTGAAAGCAGGGGACCGAGCCACCCGAGCAGAAGAAGCAGAAAACTTAATAGGCCAATGGTCCGAACCCCTCCAGTCAAGAATCTCAGAGTCAGAAGCCAGCCCTCCGCCAACCCAGAAACAGGACACCAAGAATCGATCAAGTCTCTCCGCAATACAATTCTCCCCCAATCTCCTATTGTTCCAAGTAAACTTCCCATTTCGAGGCTTAATGTCAACCAGGTTCAAAGTAGAGATGCTATCACGAAAAAGGAAAGCAGAAGGTTCTAGTCTCGCAATACCACCCTTCTTCTCATCTATCTCAACAATAGCATTGAAATCCCCTGCAACAATCCAAGGGAACAAAGGAGCTAGGCTCCGAACATAACTAATATGAGACCACAATAACTGCTTACCAGGAAAATCAGTAGGCGCATAAATGTTAGAGAGAAGAATAGTTTCCCCCAACTCCAGACTTGAAACAACCACAGAGATCGAGGACTTGGAGGACACCCACCAAAGCGGGCGAATCTTCAATGGATTCCACATGCAAGCCACCCCACCTGCATTACCATGAGCCCCAATACACTGGCAACTACCCCGCACCCAAAGTTTAGACATCAACCCCATCATACCTTCAACAGTTAACTTCGTCTCCTGAAGAAAAAGAACATCAGGAGAATGAGAACGCAACAAATCCCTAACAGCTTTTTGTCGAGGGCCACTGTTCAAGCCCCTTACATTCCAAGAGAGAACAATCATTTTGGAGGATTAGAGAAATGTGAATCCAGAGTCTTTACAGACCCAGCCTCCACCAGAGACTCCCCCATCAACTTTAATTTCTCCAAATCCTTCTTTCTCCCTGCTTTAGAAGACTTCTCTACAACCCCTTTCTTTAGGTCCTTCTGAAGAATTCCTAGTGAAGGAGAAGCCTTATTTCCTTTTACCAAGCCTGCTCCCGATTTCACCAGAGGGCTGGAGAGCCCTCCTTCCCCAGACACCAGCTCCACAGAAGGCTCAGGCCCCCCAAGTACCACCAAATTCAATTTCGGATCCAGCTGGGTATCCCCAACTTCCGGAGGAGATTGGATGTGCTCTAGGAAACTGCCTTCTTGAACCCCTTCAGAGATACCGTGATCCACACTCAACAATCCCGGATTCACCTCCTGATGACCAAGGTCGTCAAGCACCTCAAATCTATTATAGGAATCTCCATCCTGGCGCTCCTTAAAGGTCCTCTTTTGGCCTCGATTCCTGTTGTGGGCCTTGGCGGGAATGAAACCCTCAGCATCCATAGCCTCAGTTGGCATTGTCTCCTTACCCTTGCCACCCTTTGGGGGGTTACGAGGAGGTTGAGTTGACTGCATCCCTGGAGGTTTAAACTTTGGACATCGTCTCTGCAAATGCCCATATTCATGACAGAGACGGCAACGAAAAGGCAAAGTTTCATAGTCAAGCTGTTGCAACCAAGAGCACGAGCCAACACGTATTTCCAAAGAGTCTGGGATAGGGTTATTCAAATCCATTTCAACACATATACGAGCAAAAGTCATTACCTTTCTGTCCAGAGTTTGTTGAGAAGGACCCACTGGTTTTCCCAGTAATGACGCAACTTGATGCAATATGTCATTGCGCCAAAATTCCACTGGAAATCTAGGGAGACGAACCCAAACCGGCACCCTATTCGGAAGCTCCTCCGAAGGATTAAAGCCTGCATGCCATGGCTTAATGAATAGACCAACTTGGTTGTGGAAGTAAGGCCCACCTTCAAAAACTCTATTGCGATCCGCCATGCAATTAAATGTCACCATGAAATAGTTGTTGGCTAACAACATTATTTCCATCTCACCCTCGGGGGACCAAGAGCGATGCGCCCATGAATCCAAAAATTGGAGCGAAACCCTCATTCCCAAAAATTTGCATAGCAAAGCATGTTTTGAGAAATACTCGATGTCCTCCGCAATCGATTCAGGTTGGATAACCAGCACTGGCCTTTCCTTGGAACGTTCAAGGCACCCATTTGTCTTCGGAATACGAGAACCACCCGCATGAACAAATCCATCAGTACTTGAGTCATTTGAAAACAAAGTATTATTAAAAACTTTTGGAGAGCAAAATGGGGTCGAAGACCCAAGAGCAGCTCGAAAATCCAAAGGGGATTTGACCCCAGATGACTCCCCCTGAGCCATGCAAAAGCGGATCTCCAAACTTTGAGCAAGAAAACTGAAAAACCCACCCACAGATCCCGAACGAGGTAAAGATCGGACCAAAGGAGAACCAAAAACCACTAAAAAGAGGCAGCCGAAAGAGAAGAATGCAGCAAGTTGAAACCCCAGGAGAAAAGCTTCTGCCCCAGCCACAGCCCACACGCCAGGGGAAGAGAGCACACCAGAAAAAAACACCACCCTAGCAACCTGAACACACCCCACCCACCAGCAAATACTCCCCAAACGCAGATAGAGGGCAGAAAATAAGCATGCAGAGAGGGCGAAGCCCTCATGCATGGCGCGGCCACACACAGGAAGCCGCTTCACTCGCCATCATTTCCCATCATCAAAATCATGTTTGAATCTTGGGCATAATCCATCTTCGTTTTGAAATATATATTAAAAAACATTAATGGTTGTTAATTTTCCACCTTGGTGAATTGCTACAGTGAATTTTAATACTTGGCGGTGAATTTGTCATGGCGGTGTATTTTCCCACGATAAATTTGTCATGGTGGTGAATTTTCCTATGGTGAATTGCTAGCAATGAATTTTCCATGGTGAATTGTTGGTGATGAATTTTCCTAGAGCCTATGCTAACTAGGATGGTGGGACCATATACAAGCTTTTCTTTAGGAAAATTAAAGACTTTTATAACACGTGCACAAATGAACAACTTAAGTTACTAGGAAAAAGGGGGCCAACAATACACAATTAAAAGACTTCACTAGGAAACACAAGTAACCACATGAAAACAAGGCTTATGATTTGATTGGTTGTAGACACAAACATGTCAATGACATCGAGAAGAAAATAATCATTTCACAAACTCATGATAAGAAAATAATAACACGAAAAGTTCTTGAATTGAAGAGACTATGAGAAATGATGCAACATGTCCTATGAGACCTAGTAAAGTGAAAAGGTTTAAGTGGTATTAAAAGTGCATAAAGGTAATAGGCTCATCTAGTGTTCTGGTAAATGGGGCCAATAAATAAGCGACATGGGGGCCTTCGAGATATAACTTGAAAGGCCAAGACATCGAGACAAACAATCAACAACCAAATATAAGAAAAGTGATAGGACTTGGGAAAGACCTGGGTTTCAATGAAGGTTTAGGGCTTTTTCAAAGCCCTAAAACAAAAAAATTAGGAAACCCTTGCAAAACATAGGACTGGGAATTTTAAAGGATCAAAATAGTTCATAGGGCCAAAAATTGAATAAGCATCACTAGGTTCTCTTCAAGATCCTCATTTAATATATCATTTTCTTCATTATCCTCCTTATGACACTCCTATCATTTCCCCTTCGATTGTTTACCAAAAACCTCAATGTAAAAAAAATAACCTAAGCTCTCTTTCCCTTAGATTCCATCAAATTTTAAATTGAATTTGACTCATTTAACCTTTTCTTATTTCTAAAAAACTTGCAGTTCTAACTATACCTCTATCTTGAAACCTTTTCAACATCTAAAGAACCTTGTTTAGGAAAAATAAATCTCTATTTATGCACATCACAAGAATGATCTCTTGAATCTTCCCTCTCATTTTCAACAAACTACCACCTCACCTTTAGGTAGTAGAGAGGGTACCCTCTCCACATGAAACATCAAGGAAACAAGAGGGTCACAATTCTAAGAATATTGCACTAGAAACAAGATGAGGGCTTGGTGGATGTGAATATAAACTCTTCCTAAATGAGCATTCATGATTACAAACTCAAGAGACATTAATAAAAAGAATAGAATGCTAACTAGAATTAAATGTCAAATTATTTAATAAGGTAAAATGAAAGGAGTAAGCTTAGTTAAATATTCCTTCTAATGTAACATACCTAATAATTTGTAACCAAAATGCATCCCAATGCTTAGTTAGAGGGTCCCTAATGAAACTAGCCTATAAATGATTTATTTTTCCTTGCCCTTTAAAACCCCATTTATAACTGCATCTTTACCCCTCTTGTATTTAAACACCTTCACTCCATTCAATGAAATTTTTGTGTCTTACATAATGATTTATTTTAAGACTTCAAACTCCAATATTCTAATCCTCTAAATGCCACCCTCCTTTCTTTCTAGGAATTAAAAATATATAATGAAAGAGCAAGGTCATGACCCCTTACCCTCTCCATAAAATTTTTCATCCCAACCTTCTTGAGGATATGCTAAATCATGAAACTATTCATAATAGAAACACAATAATTTGTCTCCATCCTACTAACATTATCACCTCCCATATTCAAATGGCTATAATCCCTTCCCTTTTATAAACCCCTTTCCTCTAGATTAACTTCTTACAATATTTTGTCTTAGTGAAAATAAAATATGGATAAAAATGTTTGATAAACTATTTTTTTATAAATTCTTAACAAAATAATCTTCATGATAGGAATACAAGCCTTTCCTAACACATGCAACACACCCACCTTGAACTCAGCCAAAATCATTGAATCATAAGAAAAATTATGAATGTAATAAATGACCAAAAAAACTAAAATGAGGATCTATCATCATGAATAAGAGTTGCCACAAATTAAGGAAAATTATCCACATTAAACCATTTCTCATAGTGTTTACTGAATACACATTTATGATAAAACCAATTCACGATCTATTACCTCTATAAATTTTTATTATATTGACTTCATCAATATAATCTATCAAATTTATGACATTATCCATAATATTTTAAATTTTCAAACAAGTAGAATTCTACTTATTTAATCACTTTATAATGTTAAAAGGGTCACCCTCAATTATGAGTTTAGAGATTCTCAACTCTTTAGCAAAATTAATACCAAAAAGATTCTCAACTCTTTAGCAAAAATAATACCAAAAATATATCTATGTCTTCATTGTAGTGATTATTTTGTTCTTCTAACACAATGTATAAATTGAATATAATTTACCATTATGATCTCTAATAATTTCCAAGTACTAGCTTTCTTGGGGTGGGCCTTTAGATGCTCCATAAAAATGTAATTTGAACCATTGAATGGGGGACAAGGCAATTTAGTTTATTTGTTGATTAAGTTGACCTCATCAAATCTTGGGACAAAAACTAATTCAATGTTCCATCTTTATAGTACCATCTAATCATCATCCAAAAGAGTTACATTCCTATTATTATCATCTTCATCCCACTTAATCACTTGGAAGTATCTTTATAGCCTAAAAAATCTTAGCTCCAACTATAATGGTACTATTTTTCTTTTTTTTGAAATTTTTGCATAATTCATAAATTATAATCATATTTTAATCATAATTTATATTAAAGTTTATAATTTATTTAAATTTAGTCGCATACTCATAATTTATATTTATAGATCAACACAACAATCAATATTTTAATGATATTAAATTACTCATATCATTTAATAACATAATCAAAATTATTTTAATATTTTACAAAAATTTAACTTTTAAATTAAATATCATTACTAGATTCCAATTAATAATTATGATTAATCATCTAATTTAAATATCATTTAAATCAATTGATTAAACTACATATCATAACTTATTCAAATTAATCACAATAGTTTATTTTAACCATCATTATCAAAAACAAATGATCGTCTATACTCAAGCTCAAGATCTTGAGTACTACAAAATGATCACCCAATGACAGTAGAATAAAGCAATATGCCATATGATGCAATAAACATGTCTCTCAAAGAAGCACAATTAAGTTATCCATGACTAGCTATCTAAAGCTAAAAGCTAATCCATAAAATATTTAGAACTATAATGTTATAACTATTGGATTCATCAAATTAATGTGATTATAGGATATAGGTGAATTCTAGTTTCTTTTTTATCTCATATGCACTATTATCACAACCATAATAAAAATTATACGAGTATCAAACATTTATTCAAATGGGCCTCTAATATATCATCTCAAGAATTAAATTAAAGTTCATCTAATCAAAGAATTTATGAGACAACGTGGAAGGAAATATATAAAAAAACACATTTCAAAATATATTCAATAATAAATAAACTCACAACCATAATCACAATGTCTTAACATTCATTGTAAAAAATTTGTATGGTATTAACCATAACCTATTCTCAAATAATGAAACTCAAAACTCTAAGATACACAAACCAACAAAGCAACTATTCATATGATATATGAGCTAACTAATCGCCTAAACATGTAATAAGCTAACTTAAGAGCTAGCAATGATACTACAACCAAGGTACATATAAGATATGCTACATAAAATAGGTATGGAAAGTGCAATGGGGGTTGCAACACATTTGGTCCTTACATGCGTTCATGATTATTCATATATTAATGTAATTCTATACTTGATCAACATATCCTTTGGCCCCTACAGCTTGAGAAACCTTGTGGATTCATCTACTACTATTGTTGTTTGTGTATCTTAAGGGAATCTAGAGCGTAAAATGGAGATGGTCTTTCTGTATCCCACCATGCCCAATACTAATCTATGACATGCATCATCCCCCTCTATTAGCTCAATAGTCTCATCATCATTCATTAGATCTAGATCACTAACCAATGGCATATCCACCTTCCTAAGCCTAAATGGAGATCTATGATGTTGACAATATAATACCAATCTTGGGGACACTACCTCTTTAATGTTGAATTTTCTCAATACTCATGTTCAAATTGAAACCTCGCCATAATGGTGATTTGTTTCCCAAAAACCCCTATAATATTTTAATACATCCCATCTTAAATCTCAATTGCATCCTATGTCATCTTGCTATATGACTGCTATAGGATATCCTAGAGAATTAAATGTTCAAAAATTTATCACCAACCAAGTAATATGATCCTATCATGTCATCTTTCAATGAGAGTCATCTCCCATCAAAATACCAGTCATGTCCTATCAAAATACCAATGACCTAATAGACTCCATGACAACCAATAGTCCTAGGCACCATGGTATTCATGTATGCTCATATACCCATGACTATAAGAAGGAATTTATTTTTAATACCAATGACAAATTTAGATATCAAGAAATTAAAGATAACCAAGTTTACTTTTACACATTCTATCAAATCATTCCTACATGATGCAAATCGATCTCACATACCATATCAAGTTCTTGTTGCTTGGGATTGAATTTGAACCACAAAGATTCTAAAGCAACACAAATTCTAAGACGATCATCATATGAAGAACATTAAATTTTCAATAGTAGTGAATTGATTATGTATTGATTCAACATCATTCTTTCGTCATTGATTTAAATCTAAATACTCATATCTATCATATTTAATTTTTATATATTTATTACAATTATAAAACCCAAACTCTTTTAACTAATTTGTATTAATTAAATTTATTCTATTAACCTAAATAATCAACATAATATAATTTATTCTTCTAACAACATTATTTTGCAAAAGTTAACAGATTTTTTTTTTTTAAATCCTATTCAGAAATCTTATTAAAATTTAACCAATTCCAAGATAACATCCCATAATTTTATTTATTTATTTTGATTAAGTAATGCTGAATTAGTATAGTGCGTACAGCTTGCTTTGTCCCAAAAAAAATTTACCCTTTTATACGTGCACGTCACGAAGATTTTATGGGTATGGAACCCACGCCTTAAATAAACTACTCGCATTATAAATTATGTAATAAGTTAAAAATTCAATAATAAACAAAGCTAGGAAGATGAGGACATCACCTTTTGACCTAAGGAGCAAATTTGAACGGTTTGCAAGGGACAATTTGTTATGATAAAGAAAGGGGTGGTAGTAGTACATGTGGACCATAACAAACCAAGGATCATAGGGCTAGTATTTTCAAAGTAATGTTAATTATGGAAAATCTCCCTAATTTGATATTTTTTTTTGGGTTATTGAATACAGCTTGAAAATAATTACAATGTTTCAAATTGTGTGGAGTTTCTATAAGACACGGATTAGTGAATTTTGACTATTTTGTCTTGAATTTAGTTAAATTATATTATATCGATTCATGGATTTTGATCATTTTGTTTCAAGTGTTATCAAATCTATAATATCAATTTTGTATTTTGACTTATTTTATTTGAAATATGATTATTAAGTCTATAATAAATCAATAATAGATTGTGATTGTGTTGTTTTAAATGTAATTAAGGAGTTTCAAATTGTGGGAGTTTTCAATACAACGAGGGCTACAATACATGGACTTGTGGAGTTTGACTACTTTGTCTTGAATTTAGTTAAATTATACTATAGTGACTCATAGATTTTGACCATTCTGTTTCAAATGTAATCAAATCTATAATACATCAATTTTGTATCTTGACTATTTTATTTCAAATATGATTAACTCTATAATACATCAATAATGGATTGTGATGTCTTGTTTCAAATGTAATAAAGGTTACAATAGGTAAGCTTGTGGATTTGAATTCTTTATAATATATGACACATGAATTTTCTACAGTCCATGAAGATATTTTGAGTATTTTTTAATTCAACAATGGAAACCTTTTTAATATTTTTTCAGCCCACCCTATGTATTGAATGCATGTTCTTATATTAAAAATAGAATTTGCATTATGATGAAAAGTTATTAATTGTAAAAAAATTAGTACGAAATGTGTGATAGAAAGTCTTCTTTTGATGATAAAATAATAAAACTAATAATATGTTACAAATTGGTGTAATGTGATATTGACCAATGCAATGATGCCAATGGGAAAAATGAACAAGTAGTTATTCCATAAGCAAAGTACACAACAAAAGATACAAAAGAGGATGTTTCAGAGATTTAACATCATGATAATCACAAAATAATTTAACATTACAAATTATTAATCTCATTAGCAACAAGTGATAAAATATATGTACATAGACTTTATGTACTCAAAATCCAATAATGGTTCATGATCACATTAACTAATTGAATTCATTGATGGGGTGACTCTGTGAAGAACCCAATTGGTTCCAACTCAACTACTGATGTTTAAACTGACTTGTTTTATGTTTTTGAAGGTTTTGATGAATTTTTAAGCAACAATATAGAAGTGTGCCAAGCATAAAATGATGCTAAAACTTAAATCAAAGCAATAATATGGAAATTGCACTTGTAATCAATATTAAGCAACTGCTACAGATAGATTGCACACAATAAACATACCCAAAAACCTCCAGATTAATTAAATAAAGCATTTATGTACATGCCAGGCAAGAAATGGTGAACCTGGAGAAATGCACCGCCCACCTCTAGATAATAACTTCTCCCACGCAGAAACTGGATCAAATGCAATGACTGAGTTATGCGTCCAAGGTGGAGTTAAGATCAGGCCAAGAAAGAAGGTGTTTCAACCTTCTGGCTCACACACCTATGCTAGGAGCACACACGCCTCCCACTATGAAGTACGACCCTCTGAAGAAGATGCACAACTCTTATTTGAAGTTGAAGAACTAAGGAGAAATGGTGTTCCAAATGCATAAAGCCTCTCCTTTATTGAAATTTGATAAATACAGAACATAAAATCTCTGATGAAGCATAGATGGACTTTTGTCTGAAGCCCTCTTAGAAGCAACAATTCAGTTGGTATCTCACAGCCTCACAATTGTAGAACACTGAAGAATTCTCGTTCTCCAATGGTGAAAAATCATTGTAACCCTTGTCTCAAACAAATGCACAGAGAAGTAAAAAGGAAGCAATGTCAAATAATCATCAAGAATGAGGCCGACTTGCCTCTCTTTTCCCTTATATCCCAAAAGGCATGATTCCCAAGAAAAGTATGGCTTTGGCATTTTAATACATTTAAATGTATTGAAGTTACTTTAATAATGTTTTAAATTCACTTTATAACTTGGGCACACCTTTCCATGACTTAAGTGATTTAATTTTCACTTTATAACATTTAAGTCATCACTTTATAATATTTTAAGTGGCTTTTTAATTATAAAATCAAATTATAGCTTTATAATATTTCCATAAGTCAAATAAATAACTCAACCACTAAAATATTAATATCTCTCTCAATTCTCAATGTTTTGACGTGTTGTTAGAAGCTGGAAAACATTGAATTGCAAAGGCCTACACTGAGCCCAATACTAAACTAAAGGGGTGGAAATGAAAAATCCACCATTATCTACCACTAAGATCCCCTATCCACACATGTTAGCCTACAAGGATCCAAATAATAGGCTAACCCATCTACTACTAACATTGACTAGAGTGGGGACATTACAGTCCACCCTCCCCAAATTTGCTTGTCCTCAAGCAAACTCAAAGTTGGATGTTGTACTATGCTCTCGCTCTCCCAAGTAGCATCCTCTGTCAGCAGATCTCTCCACTTAACCAAATAATCCCTGATAACCCGCCTCTGAAGATGATGCTCTCTAGAATCCAAGATGGCCTCAGGTACTAAAATCAACTTCCCCTCATCATCTAGGGGTGGTAAGTCTGAAGAGGGAACTATATGTTGTCCCAACACCTTCTTCAGGCATGACACATGGAACACATTGTGCACCCTACTATCTACTGGTAAATCTAACTCGTAAGCCACCTCTCCAACTTTCCTGACAATCCTAAATGGCCCATAATAGTGTGGCTTGAGTTTATTTGTGCCCCTCTTCCTAAGAGTGGACTACTTGTAGGGTTGCAGCATCAGATACACCATATCTTCGATCTCAAAAGATCGCTCAACCCTCCTTTGATCAACATATTTCTTTCGTTGATTCTAAGCCTTCTGAATGTTCTCACAAAGGGCTCTCATGATATCCTGGTTCTCCTATAACAAATCCCCAACACTCGGCACTCTGCAATCACTCAACAATAAATTGAGGAAACTAGGAGCATCATAGCCATACAATGCTCTAAAAGGTGTCACCTCAATCTAGACATATGGTGAGTGGAATTGTAGAAATACTCACAAAGATGCAACCACTTCACCCAAGCCTTCTACTACCCCGAAATATAGTTCTATAGGTATCCCTCCACCCATTTTTTGACAATCTCTATTTGCCCATCAGTTTGTGGGTGGTAGCTAGTGCTCAGAGTAAGCTCTATACTGCATAGTCAAAATAACTCCTGCCAAAAGTTACCCATGAGCCTACTATCTTTGTCATTGACAATACTCCAAGGTAACCCATGCAATCTGATTACCTCATGAAATAATAGATATGCTACCTATGTAGTTGAATAGGTAGTGGTTATCGGGAAGAAATGTGCATACTTATTCAATGAATCAACTACCACATAAATTTTGTCTCTCCCTTGAGCTTTTGGCAAGCCTATAATAAAGTCCATAGACAAGCATTCCCACTTCCTCTCAGGAATAGGAAGCGGCCAAAGTAACCCAGCAGGGTAAGTATGCTCTTGTTTCTTCTACTGAAAAACAAAGCACTCCCTAACATATTGAAGAACTTCAAATTTGAGACCCTTCCAAGTGAATCTTTCACATACCTTCCTGTAGGTCTTAAAGTATTCGAGATAGCCTGCCATAGGTGAATCATGGAAAGTCCTCAACACCCTATTCCTCACATTTGAACCTGTGACCAAGAATATTCTTTGTAAATGATGATGTCATTCACAAGAGAGTAACTAGTTTCTTGTATTGTCCCATCAATAATGCCAGAAGCCCACAGATTCTTGGCATACTCTGCTACAATCAAATGACTCCAATCCTCTACAATCTCTGCCATGGAGCTCAAATGGGGATGGCAAGATAAAGTGTCAGCAACAACATTTTGAGTCCCTTTGACATAGGAGATGTCAAAATCATAAGACTGTAACTTGTTGACCCATTTTTGTTGACGTTCATTCAAATCTCGATGTCCAAGGAAATGTTTAAAGCTATTATGATCAGTTTTGATGCAAAAATTACTGCCAACTAGGTACTGCCTGAACTTGGCCATTGCATGCATGATGGCCAACATTTCCTTATCATATATAAATATAGAACATAAAATATTTGATGAAGTACAGATGGACTCCTGTCTGAAGCCCTCTCAGAAGCAACAATTCAGTTGGTATCTCATAGCCTTACAATCGTAGAACACTGAAGAAGTCTCGTTCTCCAATGGTGAAAAATAATTGTAACCCTTGTCTCAGAAAAATACACAGAGAAGTAAAAAGGAAGCAATTCCAAATAATCATCAAGAATGAGGTTGACTTGCCTCTCTTTTCCCTTATATCCCCAAAAGGCATGATTCCCAAGAAAAGTATGACTTTGGAATTTTAATACATTTAAATGTATTAAAGTTACTTTAATAATGTTTTAAATTTACTTTATAACTTGGACGCACCTTTCCATGACTTAAGTGATTTAATTTTTTCTTTATAACATTTAAGTCATCACTTTATAATATTTTAAGTGGCTTTTTAATTATAAAGTCAAATTATAACTTTATAGTATTTCCATAAGTCAAATAAATAACTCAACCACTAAAATATTAATATCTCCCTCAATTCTTAGTGTTTTGACGTGTCGTCAGAAGCTGGAAAACACTGAACTGCAAAGGCCAACACTAAGCCCAATACCAAACTAAAGGGGTGTAAATGACAATATCCACCATTATCTACCACTAAGATCCCCTATCCACACATGTTAGCCTACGAGGATCCAAATAATAGGCTAACCCATCTACTACTGACACTGACTAGAGTGGGGACATTACAATATGCCCTCCCCAAATTTTCTTGTCCTCAAGCAAACTCAAAGTTGGATGTTGTAATATGCTCTTGCTCTCCCAAGTAGCGTCCTTTGCGGGTAGATCTCTCCACTTAACCAAATATTCCCTGATAACCTGCCTCCGAAGATGACGCTCTCTAGAATCTAGGATGGCCTCAAGTGCTAAAATCAACTTCCCCTCATCATCCAGGGGTGGTAAGTTTCAAGAAGGAACTTTATGATGTCCCAATGCCTTCTTGAGGCGTGAGACATGGAACACATTGTGCACCCTACTATTTTTCGATAAATCTAACTCATAAGCCACCTCACCAACTCGCCTCAGGACAAGTATGCCCAAAACAGTATCTAGGTGAACCATGTGCTCCTCCCAAGATCTATTGTAAACCAAAATATCATCAAAGAAAACCAAAACATATCTCCTCAACTAAGAGTGGAAGACACTGTTCATGGTGGACTGAAAAGTAGTTGGTGTGTTGGTTAAGCCAAAGGGCATAACCAAAAAATCATAATGTTCACAGTGACAACGGAAATCAGTCTTCTCTACATCTTGTTCTCTAACTCTAATCTAGTGATACCCTATCCTCAAGTCAATCTTTGAGAAGTAACAAGTGCCATGTAGCTCATCTATCAACTCATCGATGTGAGGAATGGGATACCTATTCTTAATGGTTTTCTTGTTCAACATCTTGTAGTCAATGCACATTCTGATTGTACCATCTTTCTTCTTCACCAAAATAACTGATGAAGTGAAAGGAGACTTACTAGGCCTTATGTTTCCCATAGCAAGCAATTCTTTGATGGTTTTCTCAATCTCATCCTTCAAACACTTTGGGTGTCGATAAGGTGTAATCATGATGGGCTCGGTGCCCTCCTCCAACTCAATAATGTGCTCTATGCCTCTATCAAGAGGTCTACCGTGAGGTATATCACTAAATGCCTTCCTGTGCTTCACTTTGAGCTCCTAAACATCTAGATGATAGGGTGTTTTGTGTTGCTCCTCATAAGAAGGCATCATCTTACACTCTGTTGCCCGCTCTACCATGTCATGTTTAATAATCCTCTCCATTCTTCTGAGAGTGATTACCTTCAAGTTGTTTTCCTTAATGGCTTTTAGTATATGATTAGTCCCATCAACCTTGAATTTCATTTTCATGTCTCTAAGGTTGAGTGCAAATTCTTCAATTGCATGAAGCCACTTCATGCCAAGGACTACATCAATGCCTCCCATGTTAACCACATAAAAATATTCTTTAAACTCATAGTTATTGAGTTTCATAGACAGATCCAGAATCATTCTCTCACATTTGAGAGTGTAACCATCAGTAACTTTTACTCTAATCCCTTCAAACTCTTGAGTTTGAATTCCACGTTTCTCCACTAACCATAAATCAATGAAGTTGTGAGTTGCACCTGTTTCAAGCAAAGATATAACTCTTTGACCATCCAAGAGTCCATGCAACCTAAAGGAGCCTTCCCTTTGCATGCTAGACATGTGAGCTTCTTGTAGCTCCATTTCTCCTTCAACTTCAACTTCAATTTCTGAATTTTCAGTCCCTAAGTCCTCTTGATCATCTTGTTGGTTTGATAAATCAATCATGTTTTCTCCCTCATAAAACCACTCCATATGCTTATTTTGACGTTTAGGCTTAAGAGGACAATCATGGCTTAAATCATAAGGACCCTTGCAATAAAAACACAGCTTCCTCCTATGCAAATCATTGATTGTTTCCCTATCTAAAGGTGTTGCATTTTTTTTCTTTTGATCAACATTATCTGATTTCTTTGGATCTGATTTGTTGTTGTTACAGGATGAAGATAGTTTTTATTTGAACTTACTACGTGGAGTTGTAAGTTCCATGCTACGAGCTTTCCTCATAGCCTCTTTCAAGGTAGGGGATCAAAAACCTTGATCCAACCCTTCATAGGCTCATATAGACCCTCTACAAATAGAATACCTAGCCTCTTCTCCAAAATACCTGTAACCATGACCGAGAGTTTTTGAAACTCACCAATGTATGATTCCAAACTACCCATTTGTTTCAATTGAAATAGATCTTTGAAGTATAACTCTAGATCTTATTTGTCAAAATGCTCAACTAATCAGCCAATGAACTCCCGGTATGTAGTAATATGGTCATGTTGCAAGGTAACCATCCTATGGTGCCACCAATCATGGGCTACCCCATCCAAATGTAAATTTGAGAACTTAATGGCATCTTCTTCTGCAATTGGACATAGGGTCAAGAAAGTGTCTAACTTGCTAAGCCAAGGACTAGTTGTAACTCAACCACTGCCATCAAAAGTACAGAGTGTGAACTTGTTGGTTACATGTCTAAGATAAAAAAAAATTTCTTGGTCTCATGTTAGTCTTTTTCCTATTGTGTTCTCATTTATGGGTCATAAACCTTTCAAATTTAAGGTGATCCTTAACTCTTTCTGGTAAAGCATCCCACTCATCATGTAATGTCATAACTTTATCTCCAAAGATCACGTCACCTTCCTCCTCATCCCCATTTCCCTCTTCAGGTTCATTTCTGACAAAGGTAGGGCATGTAGGCCTATCATAGGTGTGTGTTGGAGTCACTCTCATCCATGGGGCTCCATCAATACTACCCTCCTCTTCCTAATTTTGATCCAGTCTCCTAGGAATAGTCATCCGTGGAACTATTGTAGAAAGTTGTTGCAATACATTTTCTACCTATTCCTGTCCAGCTACTGAACCCCTCAAAATATATTTGGCTTCTCTGTCCTCATTGTTACCATGGTTTCTAGGTTAATCAACCTCTTCCCTATCTCCCATGATTTTAAATGGTATCTCTTTGAACTGTTGGTCTAAAGGTATCTCCTCAAATGGGTTTCTCTACAATGCAAGTCTCCTACATGAGTAATACCTATTATATCCAACCTAATGAGGCCGCATATGTGATTCTAACCCTCTAGTATGGTAGGATCTGAGCTCTGATACCACTGTGAAGAACCCAACTGGTTCCAACTCAACCACTGATGCTTAAACTGACTTGTTTTGTGTTTTTGAAGGTTTTGATGAATTTTTAAGCAACAATATAGAAGTGCGCCAAGCATAAAATGATGCTAAAAATTAAATCAAAGCAATAATAAGGAAACTACACTTGTATTCAATATTAAGCAACTGCTATAGATAGATTGCACATAATAGACATACCTGAAAACCTCTAGATTAATTAAATAAAGAAAATATGTACATGTCAGGCAAGAAATGGTGAACCTGGCAAAATGCAACACCCACCTCTAGATAATGACTTCTCCCACATAGAAATTGGATCAAATACAATGATTGAGCTATTTTTCCAAGGTGGGGTTAAGATTAGGCCAAGAAAGAAGGCATTTCAACCTTCTGGCTCACACGCCTATGCTAGGAGCACACACACCTCCCATTGTGAAGTACGACCCTCTGAAGAAGATGTACGACTCTTATTTGAAGCTGAAGAACTAAGGAGAAATGGCGTTCCAAATGCATAAACCCTCTCCTTTATTGAAAGTTGATAAATACAAAACATAAAATCTCTGATGAAGCATAGATGGACTCCTGTCTAAAGCCCTCTTAGAAGCAACAATTCAGCTAGTATCTCATAGCCTCACAATCACAGAACACTGAAGAAGTCTTGTTCTCCAATGGTGAAAAATCACTATAACCCTTGTCTCAGACATATGCACAGAGAATTAAAAAGGAAGCAATGCCGAATACTAATCAAGAATGAGGTCGACTTGCCTCTTTTTTCCCTTATATCCCAAAAAGGCATGATTCCCAAGAAAAGTATGAATTTGGCATTTTAATACATTTAAATGTATTAAAGTTACTTTAATAGTATTTTAAATTAACTTTATAACTTGGGCACACCTTTCCATGACTTAAGTGATTTAATTTTCACCTTATAACATTTAAGTCATCACTTTATAATATTTTAAGTGGCTTTTTAATTATAAAGTCAAATTATAACTTTATAATATTTCCATACGTCAAATAAATAACTCAACCACTAAAATATTAATATCTCCCTTAATTCTTAGTGTTTTGACATTTCGTCAGAAGCTAGCAAACATTGAACTACAAAGGCCTACACTAAGCCCAACACTAAACTGAAGGGGTGGAAATGACAATATCCACCATTATCTGCCATTGAGATCCCTTATCCATGCATGTTAGCCTACGAGGATCCAAATAATAGGCTAACCCATCTGCTACTGACACTGACTAGAGTGGGGACATTACAAGCTTCCTTTACAAAGCCAATGTATGCATATACATAGTTTCCTTAATACATAGTCAATGCCAATCCAACCCACCTTTTTTCTTTCAATTTATTTCCCATATATAGACTCAAGTCCTTACAAACCCTTCACCTGGTATAGTTTTCAAAAGGATTTTTTTATCAAACTAAGTTGATGCACCTTCCATAATAACTAATTCAACTTTCAATGCAACATTTTATACATTTCATCATGCCGCACATTAACAAGTTGTTTTCTATTATATTTTCTAACACATCACCAAGAATATATGTGAATAAAATGATTTTGAGCCAACCAATGTTTTTGGCTTAAGAATAGACTACACCATCAAGAATATGTGCTTCCAAACAACTATCTATGCACCAAATAGCATATTTTCATAACTTAAAAATTCAATGCACACTTAAACCATCATATCAAGAGTCTCTAAACATAGCAACCCACTACATGGATCAAGGACATCCTATGAAAACAAGAAGAATTGTATTGACTAGTTTTAACATAAATTGTGAAAGTGTACAACCTCAACTAGCTCTAGGTCTTGGTGCATGTTAGCAAGAAAAATGGGGATTCATAGACTAGATTTGTAAGCCCCAAGTATAATGTCTCACCATGAAACCCCAAAGGAAAACACAATAACTAACAATTATGTCACAATTTAAAAAAAAAAGTGAATCAACATATAGCTCATACTAACAACAACATAGAATGTAATCTACATGTGCATTTGTACTAACTATGTCCTTTAGGGTATCATGACTGCATTACGAACAACTCAATTATCCAATCCAAACATACAACACAAAATAACTACAACAAGACTTCACTTACATCCATTGTAGTAAAAGAATTAGATAAACATATTTCCACAGATACAACACCATTCAAGAGCATAGAATTCAAACCAATGAACATATATACAACTTCCCAAACATGGGGGTAGATCATTACACTGTTTACAAGTTTACATCAAAGTGTCCCTTATAACAATGGGAAGGATACATCAAATACATAATAAGATACAACTGAAATGATTAAATTACATAAAGTCAACGCTATCTCAAGACTAGTACAACGTCAAGAATCTTTGCATGCGGTACACACCATGCACACAAAAATCAACTGGGAACCCAAAGGAGTGCATAGCATGTTCCACCTGACCATGTGGAACCCTAAGGTCCACCCCCCATGCTAGGAGATGACAAAAGGACCCACCACACAAATAGTCAAACAGACATAGGCTAACATGACTCCAAAACATAAAAGTAACAAACAAAACATAAAGAAACAAACGCTTCTAGAGGTATAAGAACAATAAGGGGAAAACAAACAAGGCATACAAGGTTTCTATAGGGAGGAGTGTCATCACATAGCTTGCTATGGGTTACCCTAGCGTAACCTTCCTAGGCTACCGAACCTCCATCGTGGGTTACCCTAGCCACCTCTACTGGTCATCAAACCCCCATGTAAACTCATGCAGGATCAACATACCTTCCAAGAGGACATGGAAGTTGATCTTGACATTACAGGCCTTCCCACTCATCTCAAGCCTAAACAAGCACTTGAGCCATGAGTGAGGTGTTATCTTGATTAATGTGAACTAACCAACCCCTAATTTATTTTAGGTTATCACTGATTAAACAAACTCTTAATGAGTTACCCTAGATCTGTCACTTTGTGCACAGAACCCCCATTGAGAACCACTCCCCCTACTAGCAACAAAAGGACTCTATAGTCCACTCATTGGGTAAGCCAACTTGCACAACATATAAAACTACATGAATTATCACATAAAGTGAGGCATGTACCAACTCTCACAAAGTCTCCACAGATAACAATTCCACAATGCAAGGTTAGAACCCACATAATCATAAGTCAAGTATAGAATCAAGTGTTCACAAAGAACCAACATGAAAAGCCAATCATAAAGAAAACTCTTTTTCCCAAACCTCTGTAAGTCTTAACAAATCACTAACATAAAGGTTCCCCAATCGAAGTGGCAACAATAACATGATCTCACAATCAAAATCAACCTCAAAATCAAAAGTAAAATCAACCAACGGGGCATCCAAGGGAGACCTCAATTTTCTTCTCACATAATACCCAACCACTAATTACCTAACAAACTTACAATTTGGCTAATAAACAACTTTAACAAAATCAATGACCATGACAACAATAGTAATCAAATGATTCATAGTTCAATTTAGAAATCAACCTTGATAACCAAAAACAACTTAAATTCCAAAATTGCACACATAATTCCCATAAGGAGCAATAACCAAACTAACACTCCAAAACATTTCCATCTCAAAATCAAGTACAAAATTCAATACAAACGATCAAGCAACATTACTTCTATGATAAAAATATTACCACATCTAATGATACTTGCTAACTTTGCTATTAATTCACTTGATAAACCATCTACCACTATAACTGTTGTACTCAAAACCAATTACATGGAAATTTTGCAATTCAACTATTACATGTTTGTAAAAACACTCAGCATACAACATATAGCAAAAGGGTAATCTAATTCACTAGTTCCATCCAAGCCTCAATTATAAAAATATAAGAAACAATTTTCTTTATTTAATTCCCATTGCACTTAACTAACACAAACAATTAACTCTCGTAATCAGAATATACTTTTATTGTAATCCTAGTAATTCTCTCTATATACTAAATTATAAATTAGTAAAAATGTATATAAATAAACATATGTGTATATATATTTATAAATCTATATACAATCCCATGTTGAACTATAAATGGAAGAAAATAAGCAATGAAGTGAAACCAAATACAAAACGTATGTAATACGCAACATATAAGTTTATTAGCTTCGATACCCATTATTATCAGTTTGATATACTCTAAAGCTAAAACAATAAACATATATAGCAATTACATTGAGTTTATCATGCATGTAACTCAAACTAAAACGCAATGTTTAGCCTTCAAACCAACTAAAAGTTAAGAATATAAGAGACAATAATGGTATTAGTAAAAAAATAAGAGACAATCCAATTACATCAAGAATATAAGAGACACTAATGGAATTAGACAAGCATTGAGGGTGAGCTTGAGAAGATGAAGAAGTATGCCTCTGTTATTAGGGTTCTAGCTCACATCCAGGTGAAGAAAATGAAAGGTTTGAAGTAGAAGAAGGCTCACCTCAAGGAAATCCAAATGAATGGATATCATCATCGAACTAAAATGAATAAGAAGATCTATAAGATTGGTGAGCGAGATGAGGAATCCCATACTATAGTTATTGATTTTGACTGGACTGCGAAGGATATCACTCCAATGGGTGGATTTCCTCACTATGGTATTGTAAGGGATGATTACATCATGCTCAAGGGATGTCGTTCTGGTCCCAAGAAGTGTGTTGTTACTTTGCACCAATCACTTTTGAAATAGATTTCACTTACAGCTTTGGAAGAAATCAAACTAAAATTCACTGACACTTCCTCCAAGTTTGGACATGGAAGGTTCTAGACAATGGCAGAGAAAGCTAAGATTTTTGGTAAATTGAAGGAATAGCAGGTAATGTAGGCTATTCCAAGAAGAGAAATATCAAATAAATGTTTTGATAAATACACACAATAGTATTAATCAATTTCAAAATTTGGATGCATCCCTTAGCACACTCATCTTGAGCCACACTAAGGTGGGAAAAGACTAACAATTATCCAAGGTAGAAGAAATTATCCGAATGCATAACATGCACAGATTTAATCAAAAAAGAGAGGTGACATTAAGCTCAATACTCTATAATGAATGCCCATGAATACAATATAATCTTAGTATAACCTCAAACTATAAGATGGATCCGCACCTCTAGAAATCAAGGTAAAAGAACAGACCAAGCACAAAATACGAAATTGCACGGCTAACCTACGGGTTCGGCACCAAATGGGTTATTGGGAGGAAGAGGAGACTTCCAGTGCAAAACATTTAGTATGCATAAAATGTAGAAAAAAAGTAGAATAGAGTAATACGCCTATGCAATTTACTAACCAAGCTTGACAATTTTCATACAATACTTTTGCTATAGTGCACTCTTAGAACATTCACAAGTACACATTTTGCTTCTACAACATAATCATATTAATTTTAAAATTTTATTTCCTAGCCAGAATTAAAATTGAGAATCACTGAGGAACCTGAATTGAATCAAACAGTTGAGCTAAAAATTGATGTTGACTATGGATTCCAAATTATAGCTCCATTTTTCTCCCAAAAGCTTCAATTTTTTGCAGAATCACCATTTCCCCATTTTCCCCAAAAAAAACAAAGGAAAGCTTTCAATATTCTAGAAAACATTTACGAGAGAGCCAAAAAAGATTTGTTTTTAGTTCCTAATGAAAAGGCCCTTTCTTTTGCAAAATAACTAATTTATTTACCACTCCACAATCCGTTGCTTGCATGCAGCATTAATTTTAATTATTTTCTTTTCTTTTCTCTCAACTGTCTTCCACCACTTCACAAAAAAAGTGTTTATTTATAAATATGTCTCAATTATTTACACCCAATGGATCCATTTTAAAATATTTAATTTTTTTTTTGATAATGTAAGCATCATTTACAGGGTGTTGTACCCTACATAGAGAGCCACAAGGGCCAAAAAGTCCATATCAAAAAAACATTATCTTAAACACCAAGCCAAAAAACACCTAACTAAACCCAGACAGAGACTGACAACACACATGGACCAACAATGAACCATCAACATACTAATTGGCCTTCTCCCAATTCTTGGACAACAGTTGAACCATGTCATCACAAACCCACTCTTGGTGGTCCTCGATCTTCTTTATCCCCATTTCCTCTTTCATGGCAGCCGACAGGTTACTGGTGACACAGTGAATCATCTTGACAGTGAAACGGGTCAACCGAAGGAGCTTTTTGTCCAAGATGTCCAGTCTATTTCTCAACATACCAATCTCCTCTTCGTTTCCTATAGTGTAGATAGGATCATTTTGTTCAATCTCCAGTGGCTCTGATGAATGGGAGGTTGAACCCTCCTTCTGAGGTAAACCACTGTCGGGAACAAAGGGGTGACCTCTATAATTCTCCTCATCCTTTTCCGTCAGAACCTCTTTCACATCGCTGCCTTTGCTATCAAATAGCTCCTCTTCAGTATCCAAATCCCTAATCTGCACTTTTTTCTTATTTTTATCCAGCTTGCTAGAGCGCCTAATGATGGTGTTGCAACCAATAACCAGGGTCTCCGCAACCATTGTGTCACCCAAGGAATCCTTTCTCACAACATTCTTTCCTTTATTAGGGGGCACCTTCTCCTGCATACCTTTCTTTTTCAAACCAGGCTTACTAGTGGTCTTAGTAGGGATAGATTTTAGATCACATAAGCTAATAGCCGCACTGGTTTGGGCAACACCATCAACACCCTTATGTTTTTTTGTAGTAGGTTTGGGTTTCTCAATAGGGGCTAGGTGACTCTTTCTGACAGGACCTTTAGATTCGACCGAGGACAAGTTGGGCATAGAGGGTGGCTCAATTTCCTCAATACGAACAGTTGATATAGGTTTCAGAGGGCACAAAGCTAGGTGGAAATGGTAGAGTCTTAGGATAAGACCCTGATGGAGAGGTAGAGAGTAGGTTCATTGGGGTTAGCAGCAGCCGAATCAATACATTTTTCAACCAAATTTTCAAGGTACATAAGCAGGTAGAAGGGAAAGCTCATAAGAACCTTATGCCTAAGATGATTTAACAAGGGAAAATGGTAGTAGTAAAAATTCTTGTACCTTCCCTCCAACGTAATATACTTTATCAAAGCAAGGCACACCTTGTTCCACAGATGCAGAAGCACCTCTCATTCAAAATCAGACTAGTTGCACACCGGCACCTCGTCCCCCACAAAAAAATTATTCATATTCTCATTGTCCTGGGTCTTAGAATGTTTAGGATGCTTCATTCTAGTGCACTAGAGACCCATAGCCTACACTATAACCTCCTCCCCCACCATGAAGGAGATGCCACCAATGGAAACATGACAATTCTTCCATGAATTAACAAATTGGGTTGACAGATTAGGGTTATGACCCACAAGCCTCTCCATCATAGGAGCAATCTGACCTTCAACACAAATGTGCCAAACTAGAGGGTATTTGCGAAATTCATTGTAGTTATCCGGTTCAGTCTACACCCTTTCTCCTCCCATGATGTCACTTTGCACACTGTAAGACCAAGAACTCTGCAAACAAAGAAGGTTAGAGAAAATAGCAAGGTGGAAAAATCCCCACACAATTAGGCATTTAAGCCGCAAATGGTAAACTTTGGTAATCCATCCACTAGATAGAGCACACGCATAAGCATAATAATTCCTTGGAACTATCTTAGCGTATCCATTAACTGGGATCACATTGCATAACCAACTAAGAAAAAAGGACATGATAGGTAGGGAAGGATTGCCTTGGACACGTCATAGAAGCACAAAATTCTAGGCAAAATAGCTATGGGGCTATAATTAGATATCTTCAAAACCATAGTATTTAGGGGTTGGCCATCTTTAGTTAACCCACAAAAAGGAGCTAAAAGGCATGAAGCCACGAAGAAGCTTAGTCTCATAATTACAAGTCACATCAAAATCAAAAAACTTGAATTTGAAAATCTGAGAGTTTAAGCAAATCCCCATAAGGATGATATGACAAGTACGATCCAACTTAGTAATAATCCTCTAGTACTTGCCGCAAAAAATCATGATTTCTCTTTTCAAAATGGGCTCCATCTTATTATTAGAAAAATTCCACTTGTTGTCAATCCCATCGATACAGCTCATCATCCATCTCATCACTTCAATACGACCACAAAGCCCAAAGAGTAAGCAAGTGGGTCCCCCAAATAACCAACTAAGCATGTGTGGTGTTGTCATCATTGGGAAAGAAGGGCTTTGTTCCTTAACTATAATACTTTGAATATTAGGTGGAAGTATGCTTATGGCCTGCCAACATTTGGATAATTTCCAATGTGTGCTAAAATTGGCCAGGGCATCCACCACTTGGTTCCCTTCTCTATAGATATGACTAGCCACATTAGCCTTTAGTTTAGACACTAGGAACCTAATATCAAGCAAAATATCCTTAGTGTTCCATCCTAGTAATTTTCCACCATTTATAGCCTCAATAATGGACTCGAAGTCCCTTTCAATGTGCAAGTTCTATATCCCCAGGGTAATAGCTATTTGTAAGCCCTTTAATAGCACACAAGCTTCTGCTATCATAGATGAGTGGTGTCCAATCCCCCCAGCATAACCTGCCACTAATTTTCCCCTGTGGTCTCTAATCACTCCTCCTATACTTGCTCTGCCTAGGTTTCCCTTAGCTGCCCCATCAAAATCTAGTTTATACTAGCCCCTGTCAGGAGGTTTCCAAATATTAGCTCTTCGGGCCAAAATTTTGGAGTTGTCATAAGAGTTGGCATCCAACACCTGATGCTAGGCTTTAGCCATGTTTATATCCAACTCATTCAGACCTATGCCTAAGGTTTTCCCTTTGAAAAGAGAGATTTTTTCCTCAATGAGCCTGATACCAATACCATACACCTCTTTTGGGTGTAACTCAGTGTTCCTGAATATCCTGTTGTTCCTCTCCATAAGCACCAACATATAATAGGAGGAACTTGGTTCCAAATTTCAACAGTTAAAGGATGGGAGAAAGGCCCCGACCAACTTAAAATAAAGGAAGTGATTTCCTTACTCATAATCCATTGAATCCCTAATCTTTTGAGCACTAGCTCCCAAACCTCCATAGCAAAGGGGCAGTGTAATAGCAGATGATCCACTGATTCTTCATTTCTTTTACAAAGGAAACATCTATTGGTAATTTGGAACCCCCTTGTTCTTAGAGCATCTTGAGTTAGAATCCTATTATGAAGAACAGTCCACTAGAAGAAATTGACTTTCGGTATCATGTATCTGTTCTAGACCTTTTTCCATAGAATATTAGCACTCCCCTGAACAATTAGTTGTCTGTAGGCATATTTCATAGTGAGATCACCCTAGTGATCATGTATCCAGAAGAACTCATCCCCATGATGTGAAGATGGTAATCTAGTGAGAGCCAATAACTCCTAGAGAGTCTTGGCAAGAATACACAAATTTGGGGATAAAGGACAGAAAATGCTAATATCATTCCATTTCCTAGCCCTCAAGGGCCCAATTAGGTAATCGCTCACAAATATCCCAAACACTTGTTGAGCACTGCCTTTGAGAAACCTGAACTCAGAAGAATCCAAGGGAGAGTCCAGTAACCAAGTATCTTCCCAGAATCTTATTTTATTGCCATTACCTATCTTCCATTTAATCTCGTTCCTCAAAAGATCCTCAAGGCTACAAATCCCCTTCCAAACCAAGGACCCTAGAGGATGGGCCTCTAAAAGGCAGTTGAATCAACAAGTATTTAGCATTCATTATCCCACACCAATCCTTCCTATCCCTCAGATGATCCCATCCCACTTTGGCCATGAGAGCTTTATTGGAAAGAGAAATGGTTCTTATCCCAAGGCCACCATTGCTTTTTGGTTGGAAAACCTTATCCCACTTCACCAAAGATAGTTTTTTTTTCTCCTCAGTACCCGACCAGAGGAAAGACCTTTGAATCTTCTTCAATTTTTCAGCTATATATCTAGGCATCTTAAACAGGGATAGGAAGAAGACATGGATACCTTGAAGGACTGCAGTAAGAAGCTAAAACTTACCAGCATGACTAAGTAGAGAGCCTTTCCATCTAGTAAGCTTACGTTGAATCCTCTCCAAAATAGAATTCTAGAACTCCAGAGTGACTTCTTTGATAGTTAGGGGTAATCCAAGATACACCGAAGGTAGGGACCCACTCATACAACCCAAAACAGCAGTAACATGTGTTTGCAGGTTAGGAGTGTTGTTAAAGAAGTAGATCATGCTTGTGTTGTAGTTGATGCATTGTCCAGAACAAGTAGCATAGTTGTTGAGACAATTTTTTAATTTCTAGGCTTCCAACACCGAGGTTTTCCCAAATAGGAATGTATCATCCACAAATTGTTGGATCACAGTCAAATCAAGGGTAGAAGCTACCTTAATACCTTTTATAGCTCCCTCTGACAGCATACTAGAGAAGTTTCTACTAAGAACATCTGCCACCATTATAAACAAATAGGGAGACAGGCGGTCTCCCTAGCTAAAACCTTTCCCAGCATGAAAAAACAAAAAGGGAGAGCCATTAACAAAAATAGAGTATTTAATAGTAGTAACACATTTCATAATAAGATTGATCACAAATTGATTAAAACCAAACTTAGCAAGGATTTTAAGGACAAAATTCAAGATCAGCTTATCATAAACCTTGGAAATTTCAAGCTTAAGGGCCATACTTGTATAGTTGCATCTATCCATTGAGTGAATTAGTTCATAAGTTGTGATGGTAGCATCAAGAATATTCCTACCAGGTACAAACCCTTTCTGAGTTGGGTTGAGGATTTTATCCAGAAGAGGTTTAATGTGGTTGACCAAAATTTTGGAAAGAATTTTATAAAAATTATTACAAAGGCTGATAGGGCAGAAGTCAGACATATGTTGAGGTTCAACAATCTTAGGAATATGGGCAATAAAGGTGTGATTTAGTTGCTTAAGAGTCTTACCCGATTTGAAGAAGTCACGAGCAGCTAGAACAAGGTCCTCACAAACAATCTCCCAGAAGGTCTGGAAGAAAGATGGAGGGAAACCATCAGGGCCAGGAGCTTTGTATGCCCCCATACTAAAAGTATCCAGCTTAACTTCCACGGAAGTGACAGTGTTGAGAATCCCCACATTGTCCATCTGAGAGATTAAATTCGAAAGCGAGTCAAGCAGTAGATTTTCAAGGGTCGGATTAGGGGCCTCAATAGGAGCCTCATAAGCCTTCATAAAGTAGTCCACTGCCACTAAGCCAATAAGGGGAGGTGAGCTGATAACATCACCCTGAGCATTATGTAACTTATTTATCTGGTTCCTCTTCTTATGTTTAACAACTGAAATATGAAATAAGGAAGTATTTCTATCTCCTTCACTTAGCCACTGCACCCTTGATTTTTGTTATTAGAATTTTTTTTCTTTTTTTAGGATTTGTTCCCACTCACCCCGAATCACTTTCTCCTAGTTGCAAGTGGAGAGACTGATATCTCCTTCCTCCATTCTCTTTTGAATCATTTTCAACTTATCCCCAACAATTTTATTCTATTGGAAAAAATCCCCAAAGACCCTTTTATTCCATCCCTTCACCATACATTTAATGTGCTTTAGCTTAAAAAAGATTCAGAACATAGGGGACCACGCACAACAATATTCCACCATTCAACAATTTTCATTTTGAAATAAGGGTGGGAATTCCACATGATTTCAAATCAAAATGGGTAAGGACCAACAGCAGATTGATCGCACGCGGTTAGCAGCAAAGGATTATGATCAAAAACAATCCTAGGTAAATCCTACAGAGAGGCCCTAAGCAGGCCCGACCAATTACTAGAACACAGGAAGAGATCCAACCAAACTTGAATCAGATCTTTTCCCATACATCTGTTGGACCAAGTAAAGGTTTGGCCTAACAAATCAATATCAATCATGCCCGTTGTATTCAAAAATTTAACCAGATCTGCCATACTATCATAATAGTCAATCATCCCACCACTTTTTTCAGAAGAGAATAGGGGGGAGTTGAAGTCTTCAGCCACCAACTAGTGAGACCCATTGTTGTTAGTTATCTTATCAGCTAGAGCCAACCAAAGAGCAACTCTAGCATTCCTTTGGTTGGGTGCATAACTATTAAAAAGTGACCAAGAGCCTCCTGAGAAATTAAAAGAGGCTCCAATGCTATTCCAACAGCTGAAGAGTTCAGTGCCATTTAGCCTAGTAGGGTTCAGAGCACCACGAGACCACCAAAGGCCCCATCAACATCACTATAAAAGTAGGAGGCCCTAGGCTAGAAAAACTTAGGGGTGATCCCATAATAGTGGTTTACAATTTTTGGCCAAACTGGACACTGAAATTATTATTTTTAACTAAATCTTCACATTCGGGTACCTATAGCAGCTAAACTGTGAGGAATTTGAAGATGGTGCAAACTAGAGTCTCATCAAATTTTGTCTATAGATTCTAAAAATATTTTTTTCAAAATTTTTGGAATCAAATTTCACTTCTTTTTCCATCTCCCACAAAAATTGATTTTTTCTAAAACAATATTTTAAAAAAGTGATGCACACGTATAACGCATAACTTTTTTTCCATGAAGGATAAAATTCTAATTCTTTTCAAATTTAGATTTGTAACTCTAATATCTAGTGCTTCCACTTGATAGATAGTTTTTATTGAATATTTTTCCTTAATCAAGTTTCAAAGTCAAATGAATTATAATTCAATAATGCAATCGTGATAACGTAACTTTTTTTGTATATGTCAAAATTTAATTTAATTTTTTTTTTGGATCAAGGACTTCAATATCTGCACTCATATTTTAAATTTTTTTGATAATCTTCTATTTTTCCACATATGAAGAGCAAAGAAATTCATTTTCGATGAAAAACCTATGTTTAATAAAACTTAAAAACAAATACATAACAAAACCAAAACATATTAAAATTATATTTATTGGATAGCTTGTTCTGAGGAATACCATAATCATTTGAAATAAATTTTAAATGAATTCATTTGATCCCCAAAAGCTAAATCAAAAGTGATTTTTTATCAAAGCATTTTGATAAGTGTAAAGGAGACGCATTTATAGGTATGGTTTAAAACTAGCGAGGTTCTATCCAAGGGGTTTTGATCTAAGGTGATTTGATCAAACCCTCTTCAATTGGAATCCTTAAAATGGAACTTTTTAAGGCTTACATCATTATATTTTCTAAAAATATGTGATTTCAGCTAAAATTCGTTCCTCTCAGGAATTGTAAACCACTATTATGACAACACCCTTAGCAACATTATCAAAATTAGCTTTCTTTATTTTAGTTTCTTGTAGAAGGACTTCTAACTTATGTTCAATAACATAGTTCTTTAGAGCAAGTTGCTTATGGGATCTATTCATCCCATGCATATTCCAAGACATTACCTTCATTGTTGACCTTTTTTGGAAGACACTTCCAATGTCTTCTATTTTCCCAAAGTGATCTCATTTGTGGTTTATTGCAGACGTGTGGATCTCTGGGTAGGCCTACCTAGTTTGGAGTTGCCCCCCACATCTGCCTTCTTCTTTCCTCCTCTTTTCTTTGGGGTTACCTAGTTTTCCTCATCCTCGATAGGAACCTAAGATGAATCCTCCAGGTTGAAGGCAGATGCCTCACTCAAGCTCATATCATCCCATATTTCACCCTCTTCACCAACAGTCTCACTAGTGCTAGCAAAAGTCACCTCTAATAGCACCTCACCAGAAAGGACCTCATCCTCAAACACCAAGTCAGGAACAAGGTTCTCCACCTTCAAAATTTTAGCACAAACCACCTTCTCAACTAAGGACATACTTGCTAGGCCCTTAGCCATAATAGTCCTGGTCACAGGCCCCGAAATAGTATGACCAGGGGGAGGGGGTTCAACATTGGCCACAAGATCAATCAACTTCGTCTCAGAGCTGGGGTTATCAACAACAGCTGTCAAAGAACCAGCATCCGGGTTGGGTATAACATCACTCCTAGGAGGAGGGCCAACAGGAGCAATAGGAACTTCTTTGTTAGGATCCTTATTAAAAGATGACTTGCATTTGGTAATGAGGTCCCAAGTTTGGTGCACTTTTGATAGTATACCATAACATTCTCGTAGCACACAGGTTGGACCCAAGAACCAAATTTTGAATAGAGCTTAACAGAGTTAGGCAACGATTTGTTCACACAAATATTTACGTAGAAATAGGAAAACACTAACCTGGATTTCAATTTGGTAATCGAGTCTGAGGTAATGAAGTGACCAAAAGAATCTCCAATGCTCTTAAATATTGATTCATCCCAGTATTCCATTGGCAACCCGAGAAGAAGAACCCAAACCGGGGTCAAATTATTGAGGTCTACATCTGGGTTAAAACCCTGCATCCAACGGCATAATTCCAAACTGTGTTTACCATAAACCCAAGGTCTTGAGGATAGAACATATATCAAATCTTCGAGCACTGTGAACTTGAAAATCAAAATCCCACCAGACATTGCGAAGATCTCCACACTCCCCTTAAGTCTCCATTTAACAGCAACCCATCTCCTGGACATATCCACCATAGGTCTAAAGGAGAGAAACCTACCCACAACTGCATTTTCCATTGATGAGAGAATCCTATTGTTGACTGAGTCATAAATAGAAAAGTCCATCCCAGATACGACAACCTTATCCTCAAAAGGAGGCAGAGGGGAAGTACCCAAAATACTATTGGTTAAAATATCTTTCCACCCAAGGGGTTTAGGAGGAATCTCGATCGCTGGCACTTCAACCGCTGACACGGGAGGCACTAAAAGAACTGCAATCAAAAGGCCTGTCTCACCAAGAGTGTCTCCTGAGAGACACGAGTCCGCAAGCGATAGGGCGAGGCTTGAGCCAAGGGTGGCTAGAGGGGGCCCGTGGGGTACCCCCAGGGTAGAATCCACCATGCACATAGAAAGTTCAAACATAGCTAGAGGACGAAGAGAGGGGGAAATTATTTGTTGAAGATAAAGTAAAATATTTAATTTGTTAATTTAACTTTCCATTTTAATTTTGTTTGCACCATGCCAAAATTAGCATATTTATTTTAATATTTATTTATTAATCATAATTTTAATTTATTTAAACCAAATAAAGACATTAATATTATTTTATTTAATCTATATCTCAATTATATTTAAGCATCTATTCTTTAATGCAATAATTAATCAACCCAAATTTAAATCAAATCAACAACATACCAAACAATACCGACAATACTGGGCAACCAGGCTGACATTACAGACAAGGTGAGTCACAGAGGGGCACTACACCAAGTATTCTATATATGTTGTATTTATACCCCAAGCTTAGCAATAAGAGAAGGATCAATTTTAGGAATTAAGTGTAGAAGTGTACTTAAACTATTCATATGGGGCATAGATTATATCAGTCATATATCATTTTAGAGATCCTAAGATATGTACAAACATTTGCATATCAATATTCATTGGTATCCTTTGATATACATTTGATATTATATCCTTCTATATTTCACACATGTATATGTTACACTATTTTCCTTTCTTATACATGTAGTATCCTATTGGAACATGTCCCTTCCAAGATATATCCCTTCCTTGAGGTATCATGTTAGCCTCAAGCTCCACATCCCTTTTGTAATGGTTTATAGTAGGGTCTATAACATTGTATCTCTATTATTGCCCCTCCTTTGCCACTTACCCTTCAAAATTATGTCTTATCCTTATTACATGTGAGTTGGGCTATGTTGGAATAATTTTTTTGCAAAGTTATTTCAATTATGCAAAAGTATTGTCCCACTAGATTTTTGCTTGTTGAAAGAGATGATTTTATGAATTGATTTGAATTTTTTGGGTCAATTTTTTAGTGTTCTATATGAGGCCAGTGGCATGTGCCAAACACATATTGACTATTTCCCTTGGCTATTTAAATTGATTCTTAATTTTCTCTTGTTGTTCTTGCACCTATTGCATCTCAACATGGAGTGCTTCCAATTGGGCCCTTTCCTTTCCAACTATGTCCTTTTGAGCATTGTAGGAAGTCCCTACCTAAAGAATTTGTTGTTTAATGTGATCCATCTATCCTTTAAGATTTTTAGTCAAATTAGGTCATTGTAAAAAAATTGATACAAGGCAATAATATCACTTTCGTTATTCTTGAGTGTGTTGATGTTGGATTCTAATGTCATATGAGAAATTTTGCACTTCTTCCTTTCCTCGTCTATTTTTCCTTGGTGAGTTCTACAATAATTATTTCACAGAGGTTGGATATTTGTTGTTGCATGTCCTGAATTATTCCATCTACCAAAATTTTGATATGTAGCTCCAATAGTGTTGTGCCCTTAGCACACACACCCCATTCAAAACGGGGACCCTCTTTTCTTTCACCTTGCTGGGTCATTTTTGTCACTGCCTTATTTTGTGTGCCCTCATTTTCGGTGTCCTAAATGGTCGGCATACCTCCAAAGTCTCATCTTGAGTTGACCGTGTTTCATCCCCTCCATTTGGCTAGGTCCTGGTGCCTTGCAGAGTCTCCTTGGCAGTTTTCCTCTGCCAGCGGCCTTGACCGGAATTCCTTGAGAACTTCGTCATTCCCAATGGTGAACCTATGATGTCTTCCCGCCCTTTGGGCCCCAGGATCCCCTTCGCTGGTAGTTTGTAAAACAAACACTAGATCGGATGCCCCTGACATCTTTCTGGCCCCAGACCCCAGACCTCCCGCCATCGTCCACGAATTTAAACTCACCAACCAATTTGTTGGTCGTACCTGTGTTAAATGAAGCCATTAATGGCAGGGGATATAAATATCTAGTCCCATCCTATCATTTTCACTTGTTAGGATTGCAAGAGAGGTCAGAGCGCTTGCCAAAGGAAGTTCACCACCTTTGTCGATCGCCACCCTCATACCCGTTGCCATCATTTGTCAATCCTTGGTGAATTTAGTGGCTTCCCTCATTAGGCTTCCAAGGTAGGTTCACCCTTTCCACTCCCGAGAGGTTTTTCATAAATTTCAACACCTAAAATTCAATAACATGGACTAAAAATGCATTAGAATAATAAATAAACGAAACACCTGAAAAACCCATGTCTTAGAATCCCTGGAAAACCTCCAAAACACTCTCAAATTTGCATCTAGAACCTAACCTCATTGCAGTTGTTCCTCGCCTAGTGGCGTTCATGCCTTTCGGGCCTAGCTCTTCCTTTTGCCACCCTCAAAACCTTCAAAAACATTTTTGCAAGTGGCCACACCCTCCCCTAGGCCCGGATCTTCAAACTTCCTTCGTTTGATTGCCATCAAAATCACAAAAAACAAACTTCAAAAATGGCCTCCATTTTGCCTTCCTAGGCCCGAAGCACAGGACTTCCATGTCTGAAATTCCACCAAGCGTTCATTGTTCACAAACGGTGGAATGACCCCGCATTCCCACCCCCCGGAGCTCGTGTTGCACCTCGTCGTCTAGTGTTTTTCATGTAGGGCTAACCCTCTATCACAACCCCAGGCCCCAGTCCGCAGACTTTCATCTACGGACCTCCATTGTGGCTTCACCCAGTCGAAGCGGCCATTCGGAAACAACCTTCCGCCTCCTGGGCCCCGAACCCTCATTCGCCACGAAACACAGCATTGAAACTTAAACGCCTTTCGGACTTCCGGGCTCTGAAGTTTCATCCTATGCCTACTACCCTAAATGAGGAAAATTGCGCTCGCCTTTCTGGCCTCTGGGCTCTGCCCTCCTATTTACCGAAGGAAATTTAAAACAAAAATCAAAGTCCAAGCTTAACGCCGGGTCCAATCTTCCGGGATGCTCCATCTGGATTTCCGTTTCGAAGCAGTGAAAGCCCGATAGCTTTTCACCTTCCCGGACCTGGACCAGCTACCACCCTTTGGCCTTTCAAGCCCCAGACTCTGGAGTTCCTTCCTCGAAAATCCATTTTGGGCCGGCTATGTCAAACAACGAACCCTTGAGGCCTTTCCAGCCTTGTACCTCTGGATGCTCCCAAAATGATCCAAATGACCCCAAAATTGAAATATGATCTCGACCCACATGCTTAAATTTAGCCCTCTTCAACATGAGCCCCTCAAACCACCAAGATTTGAAGTTGGAAAATCACCGGATCACACTACCCTGTTTGCCTCTCCAAAATAGCATTTCCACAGGAAGTCTGGCCCTCCAAGCCCAGATTGTCTGAAGTTCCCCTAGTAAATGGCTAACGGTATCTTGAAGTAAAGTGTTTGATTTCATCAATCATACATTGTCTAAATTGGATTTTGACTAATGCTCATGCCTTGATCAGTTATACTCATTGCATCCATGCTTGCAGGATATATGGAATCGAGTGCAGGGCCCTCGAGGAGAACTGCGGAGAAAGACAAAGGGAAGAAATCAGGAAAGACCCCTCGTGGGAAAAAAGATAAGGACTAGAGGAAGTTTCAATTCCAAGGTGAACCTCTATGATCAAAAATCACCATAGACTGGAAAGAAATCACAGACACCAATATCAGCCACGTTGATACTAATGACAATGCTAGATTAATCAGGCAGAGTGGAATCACGAAGGTTGCAGGCTTCCCCCCATCTCTCATTGCTCCTGAGCTAGTCATGGCCTGTCGGCAGGCCTACCAACCCAAGACAAGGACCATCGTTGATAGAGATGGCAATATTCTAGCTGATATGTCAGTCGAGGGAATCACAAAGACCTTCCAAATTCCTAGCTTTGAAGAGATGGAAATTCCCACCATAGAGGAATGCAAGGCGGCATGGGACAACAACCCGATGGGCTACAAGAGATTGATAAATTAGCATTGGCTCAAGGAGAAAAGGGGCAGCGCTGCGAAGGTTCCCCAAGAACTCTTCCACAGCTATTTCCACAAAGACTACCATGACTTGGTCACCATGCTGAGCCAGGTAATGGGCCTGCCCATTGTTGCATTCTTTCAAGAATGGAAGGTTTACTTTGTTGAGTAGATCCTCCATGGGAACGAGGATGTCACCTCAAAGGCCTCATTCTACTGAGGAGGTATGATAAGCGACTGGTTCCATGAGCAGTTCATGAACGTGAAGAAGAGCTCCAAATTCTAGATGACCTCTTATCTGGTCATTTCCTTGGCAAAACAAAGGAAGTATAGTGGATTGTTTGTAGCACCCGATGAGGAGTCAGGGTGAAGATTGAAAGTCTAGGACAAACATCCCCAACTCTAATTCAAAAATTTTAAGAAGGAATACTACAGGGTCAATGATTCCTTCATTGGCCATGTCATCTGACTACTTGGAGGGGATTTTGAGAGGAGGGTCTCCCATAGTGTGCGAGCATTCCTGAAGCAGTACGCTTTCCTGTTCCTTTAGTTCCCCAAGTTTACCTACATTCGTGCCCAGGGTTTCATTGAAAGGCTGAACAAGCTGCCTCGGTACCCCAATGACTGGATAATACTATTGGAACTTTCTTGGAAGTTGTAGCATGTCCACACCCTCCTCAACAACAAGCATTTGGCAGGGATCTCTTATCCCTTTACCTTTGGGCAGGGCATGTATAAACTACAAACCTCCCAGTGTGTTGGGAACTTAGAAAAGGAACTGGCAGAATACCATTTCCAACTACACACTGCTCGCCTGTGGATGGACCCATATGGGCACATAAGAAATGCGTTGGGACCAGAGTATGCTCACTTGCATCACATTGAGGATTTCTGGGAAAACTACCAAGATGACAAGGAAGTGCATGTTAAGAACTACATGAGAATGACTGCATATTTCGTCAAGAGGGCCTAGTTGTTCCCTATACCAAATCAAGTTGAAGAAGATGAAGGCATAGTCATGGATCCCCGATATAACGTAGTCTCTAATCTGTCGCTGCCTACAATTGATTGCGATGAGCAGGAGGTCGATGACCTTGATATTTTGACCAAACCCATCATGGCCTGAACTAAAGAATGGGTTAAAAGGAAAGTGGCCAAGCTAAAACAACAAGGGGTGGTCCTTATGTATGAAGGGCTAGAAAGTGAGCCCAATGCTATCGAAGATGTCGTCACCACCACTTCAACGAGCGGGACATCCAAATCTCCTTTGATCACGAGATCAAAGAAGAGGAAAGAAATAGAAGTGGAGTAGTCTCTAGATCCCAAAGAATACACAAGGAAAGACTTAGGGGGCTCACCTTCTAAGAAGCTCAAGTGAACAAGGGGCACCATAGAGCAACCCATAATCCAAGAGGGTGAGGAAGAAAGGTCAAATCAGCTATAACTCCTTCCAGCTCCCCCTGTCTTGACTACCCCATCATTTGTCTCCCTGGCCATGGTCGCCACATCCCCTCCAGTAGTGGACATCTCAGTCCATATTTCCCCTTCACCTCTGGTCGAGCCTATGATAGTGATCGACTCTTCTTCCACCATTACTACTCCTCCTTCCTCCGCCGCCATGTCACCTACTACATCCCTCCCATTAGCCACCATGACGACACTAATGTCTGATCCCACCTTTCCTCAAGCCTTCTCAAAACACATGCAAAACCTCCCTTTTGAGCTCTCCCAAATCCTTATGGACCCCACTCTTCAGGCCACCTTAGCGCAAGTTCTCACTACTACTAAGCCTTCGCAGCCCCCGGCAAGACCACCAGTTATGGAAGCCACAATGTTAATCTCTGAGGAGTGGGAGAGATGAGAGCAAGAAGCCTCAAAACCATTTGAAGAGGAGGTCGACAAGTACCACAAACACCCAGAGTATGAACATCGAACAATTGATAGGGTGGCCTATGAAGAGGAAGGAACAAGTTCTTCTGAAAGTGTGGATGAGAAGGAGAATGTCAGTGGTAAGGTCATCATACAAACCTTTGATGATGATCTTGAAGAAGAGATGGCCAAGCAACTGAAACATGACAAAGAAAAGGGAGAAAGGTCACCTCCTAGTGAAAGGTAGGAGGGCAACAAGACAACAGAAAATGTAGAAACCCCTGCAGGGGAAAAACAACTAGAGATTGTGCCACCTCCTCTTACAGAAGAAGAAAACAGCGAAGAGGACCAGCTTGAGGAATACATGCATGAGGGTGAACAGACTAAAGAAATAAAGGAAAAGGAAAGGGAGGTAGAAGAAAGTCCCTGAGGGCAATTGATTACCAAACCTTGGGTCAAGCACCTCACATTCATCCTAGATTCAGATGAGGAAGAGGGAGACAACATCAAGATGAAAGGTGCACAAATGGAAAGCCGAACAGGGGAGGGCAAGGACAATCAAGAGCCATCAAAAGAAGAGTCTTCTATGCCTGAGTGGTTGGAAAGGAAGGTTGAGAAGGAGACTCTTACTCCTAAGGATCCAAGGGTGAGACTAGAGGCTATCCTAGCCTGAGCCCAAAGCTCAACCAGAAAAGAGAAAAAGCCTAAGGTGAGATCCAAGGTAACAATGGACGCTTATGGGTCTCAAACTGCGCAAATAGCAACACCCATGGAAGGTCAGGCTTGTATAAGCTACAACATTTCCACCATCAACTTGGGGACCACTACCAGGGAGCAGAAGGTAGGACACCTTAAGGAGTCAGTGGCCATAGTAGTGCACTTGATAAAATAGGACAAGGTCTCAAAGGATGAACTCAAAGCATAGGTGGCCGCCTTGACAAATTACATCCAACAATGGTCTTCAATGGATGACATCCCTACCACATCCGCAGCTCCACCCCAACTACTATCCAAAGAGAAAATTGACAAGTTGGAGAAGAGAAAGAACTTGGAAAAGACTACAGAGAGCTGGTTCCAATAGGTCATGTACGTCGGGAACATGGGTATTAGTTGGGCTGTTCGAATAGCCAACAAGTTCTTAGATCTACAACAATCTCTGGAGAGCACGAAGAAGATCTACACTAACTTCCCTACAACGTATGACTCCACCTATCCAAAGATTGAGGCCATCCTCCAGTTATCAAAAGCCACATGGGAAAAGGAGCTTGCATTCAAAAGAGATGATCACTGGCTGATGGACGTGCGGAGGTGGGATTTTGATAACAGAAAGGAAAAGTTGGAATAGATAATGAGTAAGGTGGATCTGGATGTCGAATGGGTCAAAGAAATTAGGGTGAAATGCAAATGGATCCAAAGAAGATAAAACCTTACTTTCAGAAGAAGATGGAGGACAAGATGTCTAATGAAATAACAATGGAATTCATGTGTTTCGCCCATGCCTTCAACCAATTGGATTTGTTCAGAGATCAGGGCGTAAAGTATGATGAAGACTAGAAAAAGCTTGAAGATAATACAAAAGAATGGAGTTATCAGATGTTGCGGTATGAGATCATTGAGATAGACAAACTTCAGCCCATCATTCTAAAATTCATGGAATATGTAGCTTCGAAGAAGCAGGATGACAACCCTATTATCAATGAGGAGCCCCTGAAGGAGTAGCTACAGCAAAAGAGAAATTAGCAAAAGACAACATGCTACAGTGCCAACACTAAGGGACAAAATAGGGAAAAGACAAAGATGTATTTTTTAAATTGTAATGTATTGGGGGTAGGTGAAACCCTATTTTGTAATGAATCTTGGCCACACAATAGAAATCAATCTTGTCCATTCATTTAACTTTTTGGGCAATATAAATAGGGGTCTCCTCTCATTTTCAAAGAGAATTGAGTTGTTGTAAAGACATGCTGCTGAAATTTATAATGAAAATATATTGACTTGGTGTATTTTCCGATTCCTTCACATGTTTCATGATTCAATCTCCATTGTTAGATGCTTTAATTAGATTCTCATTGTTGTTTTAGTTAGTTGTATCCTTGCTTTGATAGATTTTAGTCATGTTGTTCTGTGATTGTAGAAATTTATATTGTGTTGATGCCTCCCGGTCCATACTTTTTGTTGTTTGCTGCTGGTAAATGGCCTTGTAAAGTTAGCCTAGGCTGAAATTTAAAGCTGCTCTTTAAATCTTTACCTTTATTCATGCATGTAAATGGTGGATGAGTGGTAAAATACTTGTAGACCTTTGAAGATAGCATAGATTTTGTGGCCACTGTAGACCTCTTGGTTAAGTGGAATCCTATTTGAAGGGAGTTGTCCACAGCAAAACCTCCATGATCATGATTCACAATTAGTTGCAGGTCCAAGAACCTTCCCTCTTCCATGCTCTTTTCCCCTTTTTTTAAGAAGTATCATGTTCTAAGGTTCATTGCACATTTCAAAGTCAAACTTGAAGAAAACATTGGAGTTTCAGATTGTTGTTTGAACCTACAGCAAAGCACACTTTATTTCCCATCTTAGAAACTTCAGATTTGAAGATCCACCTCGCATCCAGCTAAGTAAGTCCGCCCTATGATTACCAGCAAAATCACATCAAATAACAACTGAGAAGTTCCATGCAAGTCATGACCTAACACCCAAGAGACCTTGGGGATATTTTTAGCAGCTTGTAGTTGGATATTTCCTTTCAAGAGAGATAATGCATGTACGCATTATCTGTGTTGAGAAAGAGTGTAAAAACACCCATCAACAAATAGCTAAGATGAATCTCCTTGGACATGTGGAAATTTATTTTTAATGTCACTTATGACTCCCTCCATGCATTTTCCACTTGTTTTAGAATGTCTTCTCTTGTAGTATGAAAAAATATATCTCCAAGGAAATTTTTGCAAGGGAGGGATATTAGAAATGCCAACTTGGGATCCAACCAATGGGAGTTGTAGAAGTTGTGGGGTAACAACTAGTTGGATCTATTTTTTATGTGTTATAAATGCCTTCATGGACCACATTAGGGAGGTTGTTTTAGAAGAGGATGGTTTCTTTAGGGATGGGGAAGTTTGATAGGGCATATCTTTTCCTACTAAAGGGTTTGTTCTACCCAAGGGGGAAGATGGAACTTCCTAAAGCTTTATTTATTCCTTTCAGATCTCTACATAGACCTTTTTAGTTAATTTTTTTATCTCCCCCCCTATTTGTTTCATGATTGGTGGATTTTTCATCATAATTTTATCTACACTTTGCTTAGAGTGGAGCTCTCTAGCTTGTATTTGTGTCATTTTTTTATTTTTGTGTGGTAGTGGTTGAGGGACTTATCTCTACTAAAGTTTCTTCTTTTATTTTCTCTTATTCTTATGTTGCCTTCTCCCTTATTTTCTTGAGTATGATGGTCAATTGTTATGGATGTAAGTTTGTTATTCCCTCTAAAGTTCATGTGGAGGCTACCATGTACTAGATTATGGCTACTTCAATTATGGGTTTTTCGGTGTTCCCATTTCTTCATATAATGCCACTATCTGCTCCAAAATCCCTTTTGTAAATAGGTTGTTGAAGAGGGTATCTTCATTGAGTAAATTCTCTAGTTGATTTTCAGTGGATATTTCTTCTTCTCATGGGGAAGTTTCTTTGTGTGCCTTCTTTTGTATTTTCTTCTTTCTCTCCACACTCATTTGTAGGAGTACTCCAGTAGCCTCCTCTACTAATTTCTCACTTTTTGTAGGTGTAGTGGGAAATTTTCTATTGGTTTATATTTTTTATTTTCCATATGATCCTCAAATTTATTTTTGGAAATATTATCCATAAATTACCTATAGGTAGTAAATTTCTCTACAATGGGTTCTTTTAGTAGTTGAAGTTGCATAAGATTCTATCTCCACATCCTTGACTTCATATGGGAGTTGTAGTATCCAAGACATGCATGGTTGGATAGCTTCCATTAAAGTGTAGGCTTTGTCAACCAAAAAGATAATATCCTTGATATACCTTCAAACCACATCATAGGATAACCTTTCTCTATCTCACAACCTTTGTTGTAGGGATTTGAAAAATCCCCAATACATTGTAGTAAGTGAAGTTACATCTTTGAAATTTTTTATATGGTCATTAATTTATGTTTCCAGTAGTCTAGAGGACTCCTAAACCTTTCTCACAAAGGATGGTAATTCCATTATAAAATATAAGGTGAGGCAAATAATGATTTTCCCATACCTGAACTCTAGTAGTGAGATTTCTTTGTGTATTGTGCATTCTTGAGAACTTGCTCCTACAATAATTTATAGGGGTTAATGTCTTTCCCTTCCATAATCATCTAATATGTCGTGTGTATTGATATCGATGTGGTGAAATCATCCTAGTTTGTATATAAATATAATTTATATGTTATGCCCATGACTACATATTTCATTGTTGGATTTCTAATCTTGTAATGTCTAAGCTTTGACCATCATAGGTAGCTCCTGTAAGTTTGGTGACCTCACTTTTTATTTCCTTTTTTGGAGGGATATCCTTTTGTGCACATAGCCTCGTAAAAAAATCAATTTCTTATTTAGTTATTTATCAATTTTAATCTAAAAGGAAGTTGAGTGAGTGGAAGCAACTTTCTACACTAATCTATGTAGGGGAGAGTTATAGAAATTTATTTTTAACACCTTAAATAGCTACATCTACAAATAGATGCACATTCAAAATACATAAAAAAAATAAAATATGCAAACCCTAACACTATGATTACATGGGAAAACCCTTTTGGGAAAAAACCCATACTTTAAATACGCAACTCAATTGTATTAGCAACAACACATTACAATACAACTCAGAGTAATTTTCTTCAATAGTCTTCACACTACGACAAGAATTTGGAGTAATTCTAACAACATAATGACATGTCAAAAATATTCAACCTATCATCATAAAAATGATCTAACTTTAACCAATTTATTATGGGTTCCCAAGAGTTCCATGTGTCACCTCCACAATCATTGTATGCATACAACAAAAGATGGAGAACATGCAAGGCATCCAACTTAACGTGCCTATGCAACTATCATAAATATTCAATATGTAGGCCATCTATCATAAATTACTATACAACAAAATTAGTCCTCTCAACATGTAGGGAGTGATATTTCATGCAAGAGGTTCTCCTCATCATGCAAGGTTCCTACAACATGCAAGACTAATAACTACCAATTACTCACTAGTCAGGTAATAAGGTAGTTGTTGTAGTTGGCTCTTATGGTTATCATAGATTTTCATGGCAAGTTGTCATAGGTTGTCATACAACATATGGAAAATTCCATCAATCTAGCCTAAAATATAGGTCCTCTAAAGTGGACATCTACCTCCACAAAAATAGCTTACATATTTTACATGTCACCTTCCATGTAGGATGCCACATCACTGGTGGGTCCCACAATGTGACAACATATTTGGTAGGTAAATTAACTTAGGAAATAAGTAATTAACATCAAATAATAAAATTTAAATACTAGGATTCTAAAGTTGAGACACCCTAATCCCAATATTCTCCCAGTTGTTGAAAAATTGTCAAGAGTCATGTAAAACTAACTACTCAGGGCCCCAAGGCCCATAGAAATAGAACACCACCTGAACGTCTTTGTGCTCACCAGTTTCATTAGTGCATCTATAACATTCACCAAATGTCAACCTTCTCCAAATTCACATTTCCATCTTCTACCATATCATGAACAAAATGAAACTAAATGTCAATGTGCTTTGTTTTTGCATGGAAAGTAGGATCTATTGCTAAGAAAATGGAACTCTGACTATCACAACAAATTGTAATTTGTCTTGCATCTAAAATAATATAAGAACATAATATCTTAATCCAAATGGCTTCCTTACAAGTAGGATTAGTTGTCATGTACTCTACTTTTTCCATGGACAAAGCAACTACAACCTATCACTTACTCATCCAAATAATAGTGCCACCAAACATCATAAACACATAAGAACTGGTGGATCTTCTATTTTCAATCTCACCTACCCAATTCAAATAAACATATCCATGAATACTCACTGAATTCCAAGGTTCAATAGGATAACCATGAAAATATAGGGAATACTTAGAAGTACCTCACAAGTGCCTAAACACTATCTTCACTGCATCTCAATGCACTCATCCAAGATTAGCCATAAAATGACTAAGGACTCCCACTTCTTGGGAAATTTTTAGCCTTGCACAGACCATAGCATACATTAAACTGCCAACAACACCCGCAAGATGATGCAAGAAGTTGGGTCCATAAAAAGCTCAAAAAGTGGAAATGTTTTTGTTGTTTTTTAGAATTTGTCACACTTGGATTGAAAATTTGAGGCACTTACACAATGAATCTTAAAAAAAGTCAAGGTAAGTGCAAAAATATGGTTCCCAAAAAGCGGGCTTAAGTGGCCACTTTTTTCTAAAATCATAAAATACTAGCCTTGGACGTGAAATTGAGGATAGTTACACTCAAAATTTTGAGATGGAACAAAAACAAGGATGGAAGTGCTCTGAGTCTACATTCTAAACTACTAATTTATTTTGAAAATGGTTGAGATTAAGGAGTTCAAAAGAGGTATGTACACAAATTGGTGTTGTTTTTGTCATAAAAACATAACATATTATACGACCCTAACCCGGTGAACTTTTTTTTAGTATTTTTAAAATCGCTACGATCAAAATTTGGCTAGCAATATGTAGTTGATGCACAATTTTTCTAATAATTTTTTAATGAATATTTGATTTTTTACTAATTTTCTAAGTGGACACTTCCTGAAAAATAGAATTTTGGCCATGCTACCCCTAATAATTTTGGAAACTAATTGATTTTTTTTTTAATTTGTAGAATGGAGTCTAGTTTCTAAAAATGTAATTTATTTGAAATTTTGATGAACGGTTAATTTATAACAAGAAAAACATCAAACACTACTTTTTGTCAAAAAAGAGACACACAAACAAAAGAAATTATGGATCAAAGGCTTAACATTATTAGAAAGTGAAAAAGAAAATTATTGGATAGCTAAGAGAGAACCTAGCATTACCTAGATGTTCAATTTGTTCGATATTGAACCACGTGCAATCTTGATAGTGAGCACGAACCCGATTATGTGAAATATTATAGAATTTACAAAAACACATCTCTAGTTGTTTGGAATTCCCTCCAAGCCTTTAGGTTGGTATTCCAATGCAAATACCAATCCCAAGGCTTAGGGATTCCCAAAGAAAGATATAATGCATGTGTGTTATAACGCGCTCTCATTATATCTTAGTTTTGACATGGTTTTTTGCAATTGTGGGGAACATGTCTAGCAAGACATAATGCGAGTGTGGTACAACGCACTCACGTTATGTCTTGCTTTATGTTAAATGCTACTCTATTGAATGAATGTTTATATATTTGTATGTTTGTATGTACATGTATGCTTGTATGTCATGTATGTATGTATGTATGTATGTATGTATGTATGTATGTATGTATGTATGCCTATATGTATCAATGCATGTATATTGTATGTATGCCTAAATGTATGTAAGATTGTATCTACACATGTACATGTATGCTTGTATGTATGTAGCATTGTATGTACATATGTATTATGCTTGTATATATGTAAGTATGTATGTATTTATGTATGTATTTAGAGGGAGGGAAAAATTTAAGAGAGAGAGAGAGATCTAGAGTTGTCTAGGTAGGGTGGGAGGGGGAGAGGGAGAGAGAGAGAGAGAGAGAGTCTAGAGAGAGGGAGTGGGAGAGAAGGGGTTGGAGTGAGAGGGACTTAGCAAGGTAGGGTGGGAGGCATAAAGGGAGGGAGAGAGAGAGAGAAAGAGAGAGTTATGTAGGTAGGGTTCCAAAGGGAGATGCTTGAGAGTGTGAGGGGGCATGAGAGGGAGAGGCTTGAGAGATAGGTAGTGAGAGGGAGTGCGAGAGAGAGGGAGTGTGAGTGAGAGACCTGAGAGAGGGAGAGGGTGTGGGAGGGAGTGACCTGAGAGAGGGAGAGA
>VDFB02377228.1:0-27302 GCA_007258455.2 Sequoia sempervirens
GCCTTATGTCTTGCTGACCGGTATATGGAGATGCGTCGGTGAGAGTTTTTCCTTCGATGAAGTGTCTTGGAAAACTCACCTAGTCTTGCCGATCGGTGGCAGATGCATGTACATATCGGCAAAAGATTTTCTTCGGGGTAACGTCTTGGTGAGTGACCTTTGATCTCGCCGATATTACACAAGAGGCTCATCGGTGAGAGACTTTTTCTTCAGAGTACGTCATAGTGACTTCACATTGTCTCACCGATCGGTGGCAGAAAGATGCACGTATCGGCAAGAGTTAAAGCTTTCGGCATGTGGTCTTGACGAGTGTGGATTGTCTTACCGACTGACAACATAAGGACATGCATCTTGGTATGACTAATGGGCATCGATGTAACATCTTGGCGATCCCATCTGGTCCTGCCAATTTGTTTTCTCACGCCGAGATGCAGATTGCATTGGCGTGAAAATGTTTTTGTCTCAGTGAAATAAATGTATCACGGGGTGCTTTCGATAAGACATAGGATAATCTATGAAGCCTCTTCCCGACTTGGTGTTGTCTTGGCGATCTAAAAATGAGCTTGGGGTGTTTCTTTATGGCATGGTCTAATCTGCATAGGGTCTCCCCGATATTAGAAAGTCACAGCGATACATGTGAAACAAAGGATTACTCTCGGGGAAACATAAGGTGATCTACAGGATATCTCCCCGACTCAGATAATTCATGGCGAAAGCGAATAAAACACAGGGCGAATGTAGCAATTGAATTGCCTTTGGCATACCTGCTGGATTGTCTTGCCAACTGTTTCATTGATGATTAATAAAATTCAAATACTGTGGCCTACATGTGAATGTTCAATTACCGCTATGTACGACATGAAAAGGAGCCCTCGAATTCTATGGAGGGCCGACATGGATCTCAATATGATATATTTTCCATGTCGGTGTATAAATAGGCATTTTGGTAATTGTAAAATGATCATCACCATTAGATATTCAATATACGCGAGGGAAAATCGATGGATACAAGACAATAGATTTATCAAATCAGACTATGATGCATGCTTTCAAAATGGAGGTATTTATGAAAGTCAATTGATGTTGTTGCACATTTCTGGTGTTAATTATCTATTGAATTTAATGAAAGTATTGCTAAGCTATCTCCAAGATGGATTCTTTCTGATTGTTTAAATTGATATAACAAGTTTATATTCAATTCATCAGTGTACATTTGTTGTTTCTATGTGGTTAATCGATTGGTTCTTTCAAGCAAAGATTAAATCCTTTTAATTGATCACAGTAATTAGAGAGATTCATTTGGATTGTTAAAGTAGAGCTTAGTAGTTACAGTATTGCATGTTTATACAAGTTGTAAATAGAATGTATGCCAGATAATTTGAGTTTTCTCTAGAGAGGCTAGCTCATCTGATTTCATTTGACTCCGCGATACCCAATACAATCGGTCTCTATAGGTTCATCATTAAGATTCATTTATTCTCTTTATATCTGTTAATTAAGTATTTTAGGATTTAGATTAAGAAGATTTCTATTGCGCTTGAATTCATTTTTTCACTTGCATATGCCATTGTGGAAAAATCATTGCAAGAAGGATAACCATAAGTCAAGTCTACTTCATTCAGAAAGGTACACCCGCCTAGGTTTAGTAGCACCTGAAGAGTAGAAGGTTGAGTTCTCTTGACCTTGTCTGTTACCCTGAAACATATCAAGAGATTGGCAGCCTCTTGAGGCATTCTCGCTCAAGATTTTTGAGAGTTAACAAATTGGCTAATTTGCTGATACATTCAGAATCAAGGTCTTTAATCATAGAGTTTTAAACTTTATATAGACTCCATTGGGAATAAGAACGCTGTTTTTCTCATTTTGGACAAAAGTGAGTGGTGACTTTGACAGAAATTTTGTAGCTATTCAAACATGAATGGAAGAAGATCTTAATACAGGGGAGGTCATTCTGGAGCTCCTGCTGGTAACAGTAAGTCGACACACAAAGATGACAAGGTTGATAAGGGAAAAGGGATAAGTGAGAATATGTTCCTAACAGATAAAGACAAAGTATCAAGAGCACATTGTGAAACATATGATCACTATGATACATGGAGAAACAATTTGAGTGTAGAGCATTGTACTCTAGACGATCAAATAAATCCTTTCTCTTTTCTCGATCTTCAGAAATAGGCTGAGTTTAGAGTTGAACTAGAGGCTGAACGAATCAGAATTCAGCATGAATATGATCAGAAGATGGAAGGTAACCAAAATGACTTTATTGATCATGAGCTTCCTGAGGAAGTAAAAGCACAGTTTGAATCACAGAGGAAGGAGATAGAGGAACTAAGGGCTACATTGCTGAAAGTTCAAATTACTTCTTAGATAGCTGATTGCCCCCCAAAATATGTACCACCTCATAAGTAGGTTAATCATAGTGTAGGGCCTTCTGATCCACTTGTCTCTCCTCACCATCAAACAGGAAATCACTATAATCAGCCAAATCATCCACCTCATATTCCCACACATCATACAAATATGCAACCACCTCATGGTCATCCTTTTGTCCCACAACATAATGCACAATATAGTAATCCTATGTATCAATATCAGTACCCACCTATCCCTCCCCCTCATCAGTATACAACAATGATCAAATAGTTTGATTTGATAGGGTTTCATCTATACCCCTTACCCTATGGATGTACCGGAGAAGTCTAGTACCTAAGTTTATAGGGCAATGTACCTCATCACAAGAATATTTAAGGAATTTCAATGTAAGTTCATCCAAGACATAGGTGTGCCCTATGAAGATTTTACATTATGAGGCTATTTATGATGTCACTTCTGAAGATGCTAGGATTGGTTCAACAACTCTTCCAACACCTCAATTAATTCTCTCCAAATATTTCAGGATAGATTCCTAGAGCAATATGGGAATCTAAATGCACTAGATGCAGCTCTTCATGAATTGATGCGAATTCAAAAAAATCAGAATGATTCAATTTATGATTTCAACCGAAGATTCAACAAGTTGTAGACTAAAGTACCTCCTGGATCAAGGTTGCCAATTCTGTAGCATTGAGTGTTTATTTGAATGCATTTGATCCTAAAACAAGGTATGAACTGAGAAATAGGGTCCCAAGAGATCTGGCTGAAGCTCAGAAGATAGGACTGACAATTGAAAACAACAGGAAGGCTGCAGGTATAATCAATAAAAGAGATAACCCTAGGGCTCATTAGAAAATCAATAATTATCAGTACAGACAGGAAAGCACATACAAAAATGAAAGGCCGAGGTTGCATGACATGCCATATAATACAGACTGGAAGGATGGAAAACCTTTAACAGCTAGGCCAAGAAACAAAGAGACTCCTGATCCATTGAGCAAGAAGGGAACCTATATGGTGAATAACAATTACTTTTGTGAAGCTTGTGATAAGCCACATTCCCCAGACTATTATATTGTAGCTCAAAGGATGCAAGAGGAGGGAATGTTGATGGAAAATAATGGAGAAGATCACAAAGTGTATTTGACTTCAAACACTTTTCACCATGTGGTAGAGAGGTACTCATCTTCAAAGGATAAAGGTTATGAGTATGATGTTTCAAATCAGAAATACAATGTTCATATGGCTGAACAGGAGGTCCTTTCTGACTCTGAAGAAGATTATACAAAGCCACATTCTGTTGAGGCGCCTGTTCAATGCAGTATTAGAAGACTCACCAAAGATGAAATAGAGAGACTAATTGTTGCTGCAGTTGAGGAAGCAAGGAGTAAATATTGGTTGAGAAACAGAACAGTAAATGAGAAGGAAGACATTCCTGGGGGAATCTTTGTGAAGGATCAGAAGGAAACACAAGAAATTGTGAAGAAATTAGAAAATAAACAGTAGGATAAAAGTGAACAGAAACTTGTCCAAAAAGAGGAAGTGAAGGAATTACACAAAGAGATACAAAATCCTGATCAACCTAGTAAAAGAGAAAAGGAAGAAAACAAAGGAGAAATGCCTGAACAGAAAAAAAATTGCTAAAGTGGAAGGCTCTTCTTTTGACTTCACTCAAGCATTATCCCAAGTAAAAATTTCTATCCCACTACTTGAAATGATGAAAATTAAGGAGTACAAAGATAGTGCTATTCAATTGATAACAAATGGAAATGAAAAACATATGAATTCTAAAAATAGAGTAGCTATTAAAGTAATCAATAGGCAAGAGAAAGTAAATATCCCAGAGGTCTACTTGAGTGATGTGTTAGTAACTCCCCCACAAGTAGATCCTTTTTTCACTACATTGCTTATAAACAACAAACTGCTGAGGAATTGCATGATAGACTCTAGTGCTGCTATAAATATCATGCCAGTAGGAGTTATGAAGCAGCTTGGCATGCGGGTTGATACATGTGAAGGGAAATGCTATGCAATGGATAACTGACCTGTTCCTGTGGTAGGCATTATGAGAGGTGTTGAAATCAAATTGGCTACTTATCCACATGTGGCATATAATATAGATATCATAGTGATTGATACTCAGTTTGGGATGCTTCTATCAAGACAATGGACAATAGCAGTTGGGGGAAATTTTCAATTTGATCTGTCTTATGCTACAATTCCAGTGAATGGTTAGAAAGTCAAATTGTATAGAGAGCCCAGAATGAACCAGCTTGTTGACTGTGTACCGCAAGATCAGATCAATTATTTTTGTGATGTTGATCTTGGAAGTTTTAAGATTGAATCAGCCTAGCCAGAATTAACCAATAGTGATCCAATTGAAAAGCATGTGGCACAAAGCTGCAATGAAGTGTGGAAGATGTATTTTGATGGAGCATGCAGCCAGGAAGGTAATGGCAAGTTGGGATTGTTTTTGTTTCACCTAAAGGTATTACATTTAAATATTCTTTTTTGTTAGCATTTGAATGTACAAACAATGTGGTAGAGTATGAAGCCTTGTTAACAGGCCTAAACATAGCTGTGAAACATAAGATCAAACTACTGGCTATTCTGGGCAATTCTGAGTTGGTAGTTTTACAAATTAAGTCGAAGTATGTAGCAAAGCACAAAAGATTGAAACAATATAGGAATGTTGAATGGGACACAATTGAGTTTTTTGATGCATTTTCAATTGAGTGGATTGACAGATCAAAGAACATAATGGCTGATTTTTTAGAAAATGTGGCACTAAAAAGAGATATCACATTGGCTGGGGTGTCACAAATTGAGATCAAGACAAGGCCTACTGTTCTTGATAACATTTAAAATTGGTAGGTTTTCAATGATGATACTGACCTTTTGAAATTTCTCAATTGTATAGATCAATATGAAGCCCAGGAAATTGATTTCAATGCTTTTGTTGAGGAAGTGGATGGGAAGCAAACAGTGTTTGGCAAGGAGATCTTACAACTCAAAACAAATAAGCTTCCTAAGGGTTTGGTGGCATTGGAGAGGCTGTATGATGGAAATGATCGGTCCCTCATGAAGCAAACACTAGTCAGAAGAGAAGATATTGAAGAAGTTAACTTGGGGACTGAGATAGCACCAAGAAAGGTGTACATAGGAAAGAAGATAAGCCCTACAATTAGAAGAATGTTGATAGAGTTGCTGAGAAGGTATAAACACATCTTTGCTTGGTTTTATGAAGATCTAAAAGCATACAAGGAAGATTTGTTTCAGCATGAAATACCATTGAAGCCAGATCCTAAGCCATTCAGACAAAAGCAAAGACCCATAAATCCAACATTGGAGCCTAAAATGCAAGAAGAATTGACAAAGCTTAGAGATGGGGGAATCATCAAACCAATTAGACACTCAACGCGGGTCTCAAATTTGGTTCCTGTGAGGAAGAAAAATGGAGACATCAGATTATGTGTGGACTTCAGGAATTTGAATATGGCATCTCTCAAGGACAATTATCCTCTACCCAATATGGAGGCTATATTGCATAAGGTAATAGGGTGTGAACTACTGTCCATGATGGATGGGTTTTCAGGATACAACTAGGTCAAGGTCAAAGAATCTGAGCAATATAAGACAACATTCACAATTCTTTGGGGAACGTATGTATATATAAGAATGCCATTTGGTCTCACTAATGCAGGAGTGACTTTCCAAAGAGCTATGGACGTGGCATTTGCAGATTTGATCAATGCTATCATGGTGGTGTACCAGGATGACCTGACTGCTTATTCAAAGAAGGCTGAAGATCATGTACAACATCTGGAGAAGGTATTTATTAAAGCCCTAAAATATGGTATTAGCTTAAATCCTAAGAAGTGTCATTTTGCAGTCATAGAAGGTAAGCTTCTAGGACATATTGTTTCAAAAGAGGGGATTAGGATAGATCCTGAGAGGGTTGAAGCTATTGATAAAATTCCTGTTCCCAAAACTGTTAAGGCTATACAGTCATTCTTTGGACAGATTAATTTCGTTAGAAGATTTGTTTCTAACTTTGCTGAGATCATTAAGCCTATATCAAAAATGTTGAAGAAAGGAAAAAAATTGGAATGGACTGCAGAAGCCTTGGAAGCTTTTATATCTATCAAAAGGTCCATCAAGGAGGCTCCTGTCCTTAAGTCTCTTGATTTTGCAAAGCCTTTTTCAAATATTTTCATTTGCTTCAATGCACACTATTGCTGCTGTTATGCTACAGAAAAATGAGGATGGTCATGAACAACCTGTGTCTTTCTTTAGTAAGTCATTACAAGGGTCTGAATTGAAGTATGATATAATGGAAAAACAGGCGTTTGCATTAGTGAAGGCTACTAAAGCATTTAGACCATATCTTGTTGGAGCAAAGGTGATTGCTTATGTCCCCCATGCAGCTGTCAAAGATATTCTAACACAATTATGAAGTAATAGGAAAAAGATGCAAATGGATTAACAAGATCCAAGAATTTGATATGGAGATACAGATTACCAAATTAGTAAGAGGTCAAGGCTTGGCTAGGTTGATGGCAGAATCAAATATTGAAGCAAACCAAGTTTGTAATGTAGAAAAAGGGACTGCAATTGCAAGAATTGAGCACACTCCTTGGTATACTGATATCATGCATTATCTTAAGTACACAAAATGTCCAGAAGGATTGAGTGATAGCCAGAAAAGAACTTTGAAGTTGTAGGCATCTAAATATTTTTTCATGGATGGAGATCTGTTTTGGAAGAATAGGGATGGTATACTGTTATTGTGTTTGGATGAGTCTTAGGCCAAGCATGTTCTAAGTGAATTGCATGAAGGAGTTTGTGGAGGAAATTATTTAGTAAAAACAACTACACACAAAATTCTCAGGGCAGGTTACTACTAGCTTAGAGTTTTTAATGATTCTTTTACACATGTAAGAAAATGTGAAGCCTGCCAGAAGTTCTCTGGAAAGCTGAAATATCAAGGACCCTTGCCACTTCGACCCTTACAGGTTGATGCCCCTTTTCATCAATGGGGAATTGATTTCATTGGAGAGATACAGGAAAAATCAAGTGGGGGATACAAGTGGATATTGGTTGCCACTGATTATTTTACTAAGTGGGTGGAGGCAATCTCAACTAAATAGGCTACAAGCAAAGTGGTGACAAATTTATTGATGGACAACATTATCACTAGATTTGGTGCACCATTGAGGTTAATCATAGATAATGGGATGTGTTTCAGGTCAGATTAATTCAAAAGCTTCTTTGACACATATGGCATTACTATTTCTTATGCAACTCCTTACCATCCACAATCTAATGGTCAGGCAGAGTCTAGCAATAAGAGTCTTTTGAATATTATAAGGAGGATGTTGAGTCAGAACAAGAAAGCTTGGGATTCAAAATTAAAATTGGCTATGTGGGCTGATAGGATTACTATTAAAAGAGCAATTAGAAAATCCCCATTTGAATTGGTGTATGGAATGCAAGCCAGGATGCCTTTGCAGAATTTATTACTAGTCTACAAGTTTGTCCTTCAGGAAGATTTGGATATTCCTGAACCTATGGAAGAAAAACTAGAGCAACTAGCTGAACTTGATGAAATAAGGAGAGTTTCCCAAAACTAGAATATGAAGTTACATACACAGATGAAGTATCTGTTTGACAAGAAGGCAAAGGATAGAAAATTTGAAGAGAATGACTTGGTGTTGATGTAGAACGCAAGGTGTCAGGAGAAGGGCAAGCATGGTAAATTTGAAGCTTTGTGGCTAGGACCTTTTGTTGTTGTTGGAAAGAAAGGTGAAGATTCATACTATCTATAGAATATTGCTGGTGAAGATCAGGAGTTTCCTGTTCATGGGCAATTCTTGAAGCATTTTTTCTCGAGCAACATAGAGGATTAAGGGTTGCCAGTGCATGGACAACTCTTGATGGTCCTCTTTAAAATTCTTTTCCATGCACAGTAGTTTAAGGTTTTTGTTCTTCTCCATTTTGCATTCATCTTTCCTTTCATTCCATTGTGCTATACCTTCATTTTGTATTCACTTCCATTCTACTCACTGGTTTGTCATTTTGTGTCTAGTCTACTCACCCAAAGATCTAGATCCTTGCAATGATCTCACTATCATTCATCCCCAGACAGAGCCACTGTTGGAACTGTAAAAATTTGATGATTTTACATATTTTTCATCCCCCTGAGTTTCCATATGTGTCCTCATCATAAGCATAGGGGCCTTCCATCGTGACTTTTTGTTTGCATTTTGCCTATATTTATCCCAAAATCCATCGGGTCATGCATTTTTCATGTTGCAGTTCCTATCGGCATAAGCTCATAACTCTCTCCCCGACCCACAATGCATTTTTGCTAACATATGTTTGCTGCAGGCATATCGGCATGAATTCTTAATTGTCACAATGATCGACATTTACCTATGGGTATATATCGGCATGAGAATACCAAGGTCTCCCCGATCCTTTTTGCGTTTTCTGTAGATAAATGTCTATGTTGCCTATCAGCAAGACATTTTTGATGTCACAACAATTGAAGTTTACTTACAGGCACCTATCGGCGTGGCATTCTTGGGTTTTGGCGATCGTGGAGGAACCTATTGGTGGGAGTTTGGTCGTCGGTATATCGTCTCACTGAGTGCCTTATGTCTCGCCGACCGCTATATGGAGATGCGTTGGTGAGAGTTTTTCATTCGATGAAGCGTCTTGGCGAACTCACCTAGTCTTGCTGACCGGTGGCGGATGCGTATACATATTGGAAAAATATTTTCTTCGGGGTAACGTCTTGGCGAGTGACCTTCAGTCTCACCAATATTACATAAGAGGCTCATCAGTGAGAGAATTTTTCTTCAGAGTAAGTCATAGCGACTTCACATTGTTTCACCGATCGGTGGCGGAAGGATGCACGTATCGGTAAGAGTTAAAGCTTTTGGCATGTGGTCTTGGCGAGTTTAGATTGTCTTACCGAATGACAACATAAGGACATGCATCTCGGTATGACTAATGGGCATCGTTGTAACATCTTGGCAATCCCGTCCGGTCTTGTCAATTTGTTTTCTCACACTGAGATGCAGATTGCATCGGCATGAAAATGTTTTTGTCTCAGTGAAATAAATGTATCATGGGGTGATTTCGATAAGACACAGTATAATCTATGAAGCCTCTTCTCGGCTCGGTGTTGTCTTGGCGATATAAAAGTGAGCTCGGGGTGTTTCGTTATGGCATGGTCTAATCTGCATAGGGTCTCCCCGATATCAAAAAGTCATAGCGATACATGTGAAACAAAGGAATACTCTCGAGGAAAAATAAGGTGATCTACATGATATCTCCCCGACTCAGATAAGTCACGGCGAAAGCGAATAAAACATAGGGCGACTGTAGCGATTGAATTGCCTTCGACATGACTACGATTTGTCTCGGTGACTGTTCCAGTGTTGATTAATAAAATTCAAATACTGTGGCTGACATGTGGATGTTCAATTACTATTATAGGTCGACATGAAAGGAGACCGAATTCTATGGAAGGCCGACATGGGATCTCAGTATGATATATTTTTCTGATGCTGGTGTATAAATAGCCATCTTGTAATTGTAAAATGATCATCAAATATTAGATATTTGATATACAGTAGGAAAATTAGATGGATACAATACAATAGATTTATCAAATCAGAGACTATGATGCATGTTTTCAAAATGGAGGTATTTATGAAAGTCAATTGATATTGCTACATATTTCTGGTATCAATTATCTATTGAATTTAATGAAAGTATTGCTGAGCTGTCTCCAAGATGGATTCTTTCTGATTGTTTAAATTGATATAACAAGTTTATATTCAATTCATCAGTGCACATTTGCTGTTTTTGTGTGGTTAATCGATTGGTTCCTTCAAGCAAAGATTAAATCCTTTTAATTGATCACAGTAATTAGAGAGATTCATTTGGATTGTTAAAGTAGAGCTTAGTAGTTACAGTATTGCATGTTTATACAAGTTGTAAACAAAATGTATGCTAGATAATTTGGGTTTTCTCCAGAGAGTGTTGCTCATCTTGATTTCATTTGACTCCGCATACCCAATAAGGCACTGGTCTCTATAGGTTCATCATTAAGATTCATTTATTCTCTTTATATCTGTTAATTGAGTATTTTAGGATTTAGATTAAGAATATTTCTATTGCGCTTGAATTAATTTGTTCGCTTGCATCTGCCATTGTGGAAAAATCATTGCAAGAAGGATGACCATATGTCAAGTCTGCTTCATTCAGAAAGGTACACCTGCCTAGGTTTAGTAGCACCTGAAGAGTAGAAGGTTGAGTTCTCTTGACCTTGTCTGTTACCTTGAAATGTATCAAGAGATTGGAAGCCTCTTGAGGCATTCCTCCTACGTTTTTGAGAGCTAACAGATTCTTTAACTAAGCCTATGAGGACAAAGAAGTTCAGGTTCAAATACTATGGGCCTTTTGACCCCTAGCAATTAAGAGACAATGTTTACTCCATCCTATTGCTCTTGCAAGGTGTTTGACAAGTGGGAGATTTATTGGGAAAATGTGTCGCAGCCTTGAATTGTGTAAAGGTTATTGTTGATAGGATATTTATGAATATACATATATTTCCTAGTTACTCCTATAGGTGTATACAATGGTAGCATGGGGTGGCATTGAGGAGCAAAATGTGAACATGTTAACTTTTTTTGGAAACTCCTAAAATGGCCGACATACATTAAATAATGATATATTGTAAATCTGGACCATTTGTTATTAGGTTTTAGATCTATTTTGTTGGCCTATCTTTCCCTAGAATGTAACCCTATTTTATGAGGGCGTTGGATTATGGTTATGGTAGAGAGATAGTGATGTTTTCTGAGAGTCTGATAGTGGTCATGTCATCTCTTGATCTCTGAGTGGTGATACTCCTGTGAGAAGATTGCTTTACAAGTATATTGTAATATTTATGATTTACTAAATAATATATTGGGTAGATTTTGTAGTGTGGGGTTTTTCTCCTGAAAGGATTTTCCCCATGTAAATCATTGTGTTGTGGTATGCATGATAGTTATGTTTGTTTTTGTTTAAGTTTATGTAACTATTAAAGATCTTTAAAAGTTTTCCATTATTCTCCTCTTAATATTAGTGTAGGAAGTTGTTCCACTACTCCTTACAAAATTTGGGTGCCGATTTGAATGATCTACCCAAGGGTTGTCATAAGAACCTTCCCAAATTTAGGGGTGATGGAAAAATATCTCTAGACGAACACATTGATGCCTTCTTTGTTGCATGTGGTGTGCTTGGCATACAATATGAGGATGTAGCAATCAGGTTGTTTTCAAAACATCTTGTAGATGTTGCTGTTGAATGGTTTTACCACCTACCACATGGTTCTATTAATAACTGGGCCACTATCAAATCAAAATTTGAAATAAAATTTAAAAGTGCTAATGATGACCTTACACTAATAGTGCAGGTGACATAGATGAATAAAGATGTGAGTGAGCCCATGAGAGAATTTGTGGCTAAACTTATCAGATTGGTAAACCAAATTGATGCTGCAAAAAGACCATAGAAGAAATGCAAAAATGTTTCTTTATTAATGCACAACATCCAAACATTGGACTTCTTTTAAAGAGAACAATTCTAGCCAACTTGGAAGCTACACAAACCCTAGCCATTGAGTTAAAAGATGATTTTATTACTTTGGGAAAATGGAAGAGAGAGATGCATTCAAGTAAATAATAGACATCTACCTCATTAGACCCCATGATTCAGAGACTAGCAAATGATATTATAACTCTTAAAAGACAGCTACCAAAGAATGTCTAGCCTTACCGGGACATCACGAGAAAGGGGAATTTTCAACCAGGTAATAAAAACCTTCCTCTTCCTCCAACTCAACAACAGTTAGCCATAGAAGCCCGCCCTAGAGAAAATAAGAAAAATATGTGTGCTTTTCATCTTACCTCAGACCATGATGGGTTAGTGAAGTACCCTAAATCTACAAGTAAGACCAACCTCAAATACCCATTAGGAGAATTAGTCTAAACATACAAATATGCAAATACCTCTATGAAATAAGATATCTATGCTAAGAAATGCCATAAGTAACAAAAACAACATCAAAAAGACATTTCAAAAAGCAAGATAATCACCTATTCCATATTGGATTGGTGTCACATGTGCTAGTGACCCTTTCCCAACCCTTACTAAGAAGCTAAAATGATGAAATGCAAATGGAGATGATGGGAAAGATGAGTTCTCAAACCAAGAGAGTAACCTTGCATAAAAGTTGTGGATCCCTAAATGAGGATTAAGACCTTTTATAGATTTTCTTGATGAGAGATTGGCCAAGAGGGTGAATGTGGGACTAAAGATCCACTAATGAGAATAGGCCACTTGTCAAGTGGTGATAGGCCAATGGTTGTGCAAGATTTGGGAAGAGTTCCCATGAGAAGAATAATTTGAATTCAAATTTTGCAATAAATTTAGAGAGGGGGACAAGAAAAAGGGCAATAAATGCCATGTTGGAGGGACAAATCAACTTGTCATGTTGAGTGAAAATGAGGGTTTTTAATATATCAATAAATTGATTTATTTGTGCAAGTGGAGATATCTAGAGAATGCAAGTGGGTGAGATTAGTATTTAATCATGGTTAGATTAAATAAATGATGATTATGTTAGTTTAATGATGATTAGGTGAGTTTGACTTTTAGGACTTTGATATTTGATTTATTTAAATTAGAAAATGATGGAATGTGATTTAGGATTTGATTTAAATGGATGTTTGATTTATTAAAAGGTTGATGATAATGTTTACTTGATAAATGACCTTAGGAGATGGGAATTAATGGAATTACCTGATAAATGAATGAAGGTGAATCTGATCAATCGATGAATGGACCTAATGTGAAATCTAGTTCAGTTGATGAATGAACCTGATCAAATGCAAAATGTTAATTTTGCATATCTACATTTTTCCCCTCTTTGAAGTAATGTACTTGTTGCATTGGTTCAAAGAATAACTTGCCGCGATCAAAATTCAAAAAATTTCTGATTTTTTGGATGCCCTAGCGGAAAGTACACTGGTACATTGCCCCCTCGAGAAATTGAGTGAAAAGATTCGATTTGAGGGTCGATCTCACAATAAAGAGGTTCAAAATGGGTGGTTATGGAGGATGATGAAAATGAGATGGTTTTAAGATGCTTAGAATAACAAATCTATATTATTCTAAACAACTTAAATGATTATATGATGCGAGATGGATGAGATGGGTGATGTGATATGCTGTGATTATGCAATGGATGATTTATGTAGATGCTTAGGCTAACAAATCTATATTATGATGATGATTATGCGTGTGAGCTGATATGAAAAATATTGATGATTTATGGATGCAAGATGAATGCATAATGTATGCATGATGGATGTATTGGTGATGATGATTAACTATTCATGCTATGATGTTAGTGTAGAAGACATTAGATGATCACAAGAGGGTCCAAAAAGCCAACATTATGAGAGATTATGATGAGAAATGATGATGAGAAATGAATGATGATTTGCTTATCAAGGATTGGGATTTTAAAAGGGTCACTTACTTTATGTTTGATAACATGCCTAAGCATGATGCATCAAGGTATAAAGGACTAAGATGGCGTTGTAATTAGTGTGATGGACTTTGAATCGACAACTAGATAGGAGTATTCCTGTTCACACCTGACATACAAAAACCTTGCTAGGATGAACTTTAGAAGTTTCAAACATCTTGGACCAAAACACGGAGAGGTATAACCAATCAATGCAATAGTCAACAAGCCATCCAAAACATCCTCTATACATGTCTAACAAAGAAAGTATTTTCCAAGTTATTTTACAAGAACGTCCAACAAGCACAACAAACAAAAGGATAATGATCGTTGCCCCATTCCTATCTCTCTAAATCCTTCATTTGGATATCATCGAGAGGTCCTTGGAGTGAGCGCAAATGAGATAAGTCAAAAGATAAAGATAAAGCACACAAACAAGTTGATGTTCTTCAATACCACTAACCAAAAGGGAATGTGTTTTTAAGGATAAGAACAAAAACTTATTGCCAAAAGATAATGCCCATTGTAGGAAGGATACATCCTAGGACATGTTAGTGGATGGCGGCACGTCATTTCGTTTACCCAAAATGTTCTTTCTAATAAATAATGCCCCTTGTAGGAAGGATTCATCCTAGGACATGATGTTATCAGATGATTGATATGGGACTGTTTGGATGGACTATCGACACAAAGACTTGACCAACTTGTTTATGTATTACCTTAGACTTGAGGCTTGACATTTGAAGTTTTCACTTTTAATCTACTAGACTTGTTTCTAACTGTTTCACCAAAGGTTGAGGATGACGATTAGTTTATTATGAATGGTGTTTATTGCGGGTGCAAGTGAGATAAGGCGGATGGATTTTTTCAAATATTTGGATGTTTTTGATGTTTTGCAATGTTTTGAGGCTGTTTTTGGTATTTTTCAAGATTTTCAAATGTTTTGATTTTCAAAATTTTCAATGTTTTTGGGATTTTCTGAGATTTTGACTAAGATACTAACCTAAAGACCTATCCTAGGGGTCTCGGGGTCTGATCGACAGATTAGCCTTGCCTACGTTATAGTAAATGCAGACCACGAGGTTCGACCGGGATTTGACTTGACCAATTTACAAATGAAGATATACATGATGAGATGTTAGTTTATTATGACACTCTTATAGACTGACCTAAATGTCTTGGGGGATGATCAAAGATCAACCTTGCCTATGTTCAAGCTCAAAGATCGTAGTTCGTCAAGACGACCTTGTTTTTGACTTTGAATGACTTTTGACTTGTTTTTGGATTTTTGATTTTTGATGTTTTTGGATTTTCTGATTTTATGATGTTTTTGGATTTTCTGATGTTTTGATGTTTTTGGTTTTTTCTAATTTTCTAATTTTTTGATGTTTTTGGTTTTTTCTAATTTTCTGGTGTTTTTGGATTTTCTGATTTTAAGGACTTTAAGATCATACACGAATCCGATCCGATAAGAACATGCCCCCAGCGTGATGCAATAGACTACTCCGATAAAGGCAGGACAAACTAACCTTGAGGATGGACCGAGTAGTACTAGGAGGGATCATGATACGAACACATGACCGAGCTATGTTGCGGATGCGAGTGGATATGTGATGGATGAAGATATGGATGCGATGGATGATGGAAGCAAAATGGATGGATGATGCCGAACAAGTCATAAGGATCCTGGTGGATGGAAAATGCTTATTTACACAAGGCACCTGTTTGCCAGGTTTTCACCAAGGTACTTGCCCAAAGTGCCACTGAAGTGGTTTTCACTAAAGGACAATTTTTTCTCTTTACTATTTTTGATCCTTTTTCTATTTTTTTTGATTTTTTTGCTATCACCAAGACGCCTGTTTGCCAGGTTTTCGCCAAAGTAACCATTTTTTTAGGACTTTTTCTGATTTTTTGGATTTTTTAGTTCTATACCCGGAAGAATTAGGTATAATTTTTTTTGAGATGGGAGCTATTCATGGGATCCTACAGAGGTTCCCCTTCGGGTGTTGATAATTGATATGCCCTTGATTTATAGCTTGCTGTGACGATGAGAGGCCCTAACCAATTGGGTTCGAACTTGCCTTTGCTGTTGGGATTTGGGACATTCTTCTAATTTTCTTTTAAGACCAATTCTCTGACTTGGAAAGTACTGCTTCTGATCTTCTTGTTGTAGTTTTATTTGAGTCTATTTTGATAGACTTGTAGATAATTCAAAGCATCTATGCATCTCTCATCCAGTAACTCCAGCTCGTTTAATCTTGACACCCGATAGTCCTCATTAGTGATGAGGTTTTGCAGTGATATTCTAAGGGATGGGAGTTCAATCTTAATGGGGAGTACGACTTCTGATCCATAGACCAAGGAGAAAGGGGTGGCGCCAGTGGGTGTGCGGATGCTGGTTTGATAAGCCCAGAGGGCAGGATTAAGCTACAAGTGCCAGTCACGACCGCATCATTGACTATTTTCTTGAGGATTTTAAGGATGGTTTTGTTCATGGCTTTTGCTTGGCCATTGCCTTGGGGATAGTATGGGGTGGAGAAGCAATGCTAGATTTTGAATTTCTCGCACAAGTCACATAAATCTTGATTCTTGAATGGTGTCCCATTATTTGAGATAATGGCTTGTGGAACACTGTATCGACAAATGAGATAGTTCAGATAAACTTGAAATCTGCTTCCCAGTGATATACATCATGGGTATGGCTTCCACCCACTTTGTGAAGTACTCAGTTGCAGTTATAATGAATTTGTGGCCATTGGATGAGGTGGGTGAGATTTTCCCAATGAGGTCGAGTCCCCACTGTGAAAAGGGCCATGGTGTGACGATCGGGTGAAGCTCTTGAGCTGGAGCATGGATGAGGTCCCCATGCCATTGACATTGTAAACACCTTTTAACATGATCATGTGCTTCTCGCTCCATTGTGGGCCAATAGTACCCCAGACTCAACAGTTTCTTGGCTATGGTTATTCCACTCGAGTGTGAGCCACAAATACTGTTATGAACCTCGGTTAGAGCGGTTAATGCCTCCTCAACATTTAGACAGCGCAGTAAAGTACCCTCTATGCTCCTACAATATAAGGTATCACCTAGGATGAAAAATCTGGATGCCTTTTGATAAAGGTTCATTTTAGGCTCGATGGTAGGTTAGCGGGTATGACTCCTATGCAAAGATATGTGTAGATATCATGATGCCAAGGATCACCAAGACCAACGATTTGACACACATATTTTGATTCTGATACCTTGAATGTGGGAATGAGAAGCTGCTCGATTAGAAATTCATATTTTAGCATGTTGTGAGGGATGTCTACTAGAGACCTAATTGTAGCCATAGCGTCAGCGGCTCTATTGTTGGTTCTTGGAATCTGCTCAAATGTTATGTCAATGAAGGATTCCTTTAGAGTCTCCACCAATTTTTTGTATGGGGTTAGCTTATCATCCTTGGTCTGATATTCGTTATTGACTTGATTTATGATCAACTATGAGTCGCCGTAGACCTTGAGAGCTATGATATTCCATTGCACTGCTATCCTGAGACCTATAGTCAAAGCCTCATATTCTGCAATGTTGTTAGTGAAATGGAATGCTAGTTTGTATGACCTTGGTATGCAGTCCCCCTGTGGGGTGATAAAGAAGACACCAGCTCCTGATCCATGTTGAGTATATGAGCCGTCGAATTATAGTTTCCAGTGATTGGAAACATTGAGGTTAAAAATAGACTCATCTAGAAACTCTGAGACAAGGTGCTTCTTAGAATACATAGGTGCTTCTACTAATTGGTCTGCAATAACTTGACCCTTGATGGATTTCCTCTCTACATACTTGATATCATACTCTGATAGTATCATTACCCATTTTGCCATTCTGCCTGTGAACATTGCCTTTGATAGTAGATACTTGAGGGGATCAATTTTCGCAATGAGCTTTATCTTGTGTGCCAACATATAATGTCTAAATTTTTGGGATGAAAACACTACTACAAGGCATGCTTTCTCAATGAATGAATAATTTAGCTCATGACCCACCATTGTCCTACTGATATAGTAGATGGCCCTCTCCGTTCTGTTTTCATCATGCTGAGCTAGGAGAGCTCCATGGGATGTTGCTGTTGCTGATACATATAAGATCAATGGCTTCTTGGGGATGGGTTGCATTAATACTGGTGGTGTTAGTAGATATCCCTTTATTTTATTGAATGCCTCTTCGCATTTTGTATCCCATTTGTATGATACCCCTTTATGGAGTAGGTGGGAATATGGGTTCTGCTTGTCTGCCAATTGTGCTATGAACCTTCTAATGGATTGGAGCCTACCTTGGAGGCCTCTCAGTTGCTTTAAGTTCCTTGGAGCTTCCATCTCAAGGATTACTTTGAATTTTGTTGGATCCACTTCGATACCCCTCACAGACACTATGTATCCTAACAATTTACCTGGTTGTACACCGAAGACACACTTCTTGGGATTTAGTCTGACTTTGTATTCCTCCAATCTATCAAAGATAGCACTTAAGGTTGCTATATGATCTTTTCTTTTTCTTGATTTGGCTAGGATGTCATCGACATAGTCTTCAACTGTCTTGTGAATCATGTCATGGAAGATCAATGTCATGGCTCATTGATATGTTGCTCCTACAATCTTTAGGCTGAATGGCATCATGTTCCAACAATATGTCCCCCACGGACAAGTAAAAGCTGTCTTATGTTGGTATTCTTTTGCTATCATAATCTGGTTGTATCCTAAAAGTCCATCCATTAGTGATAGCATCTCATGCCCTGCTGTCATGTCCACTATCATATTGATATTGGGAAGTGGAAAGTCATCCTTGGGACATGATTTGTTCAAATCTCTAAAATCTGTACAGATTCTGATAGCTCCATGAGGTTTTGAAATAGGTACCAAGTTTGATACCCATTTTGGATAATCAATTGGTCAGATGAATCCAGCATCTAATAGCTTTTTGAGCTCCATTTTGACTAACAAAGCAATTTGAGGATGCATTTTTTGAAGCTTTTGTCTAACAGGTTTTGCACTTGGATACACTGCTAGGTGGTGGACCATAATATTTGGATCAAGTCCTGGCATATCAGCATAAATCCATGCAAGGTTTATTTGTCTTTCCCTTAGGAATGCTGCTAGGATTTCTTGCTCTTTTGATAATAGTGATTCCGCATAGAATGTGATATGCGGGGTCTCCTCTGTTCCTTGGTTGGCAGGATTGCATTTTTCAGCCAAGACTGCTAACTTTTCCTAATGAATAGATCTTAGAGGAATATTGAATCCTTCATCCTTGGGTGCCTCAGAGAGGTTTTCACCATTGGATGCATCCTTTCTTTTTACTATTTTCTTGTCAGAGAGTGCCACAGTGTGGTTTTCACTCAAGGACTTAGATATGATTCTTAGTTTCTCACTTTTGTGACTGAAGGATTCAATCGTTTCCCCATAGTAGGCATGTGTGTCCAACTCTATTATAAAGCCTGCTTTATGATCTCCATCTAGAATGCTATCTCTCAATCCCATGAATTTTGAGAGCGCTTCATCATTTTCGAATGTATCGAGAACTGGTGGTCCTCGTTGGTCATAGTCGATTAGTTGGGGGTACACTAAATGAATCTCATGATTTTGACTATCTAGTTCAAAGGATATGGTACTAATCATACATAGGGTGGTATCTTTGAATAGCCTAGGCAAATTGGATAATGGATCTTTGTCATCACTACTAATATAGGGCTCAGTTATAAATTATGTGTGTCCCTACCTGTGACTATTGGTGAGTGGACCTATACTAGCACTGGCTGAGGAGAGACATTAGAGGCTCTAATTGGAGGACTTCGGCCACGTATGGTTATTCTCAGAGTGGCATATCCAAGACCAAGATTTGTTATGGGTCGCATCTCTGGCATGATAGGTATTATGAGCCCATTGTCATTTTGTCCTAGTCTTTGATTTCAATCATAGCCCATTGCAAGCATCATGTGTAAGCCTTTTCTTCTTTCATCTTGATACAACATGTGAGATGGATTTTCTTCAATGACCTCATGACCAAGGTCGCCCCATCTTGTGAATTCGAGATAATCCTCAGGATACGTTTGTGATGTGGAAGCTTGGTTTTCTTGTGGGCGTCCTCGTGATCTAGGAGATTGTGGTAACTCTCCTATCACAAAAGCATTGTTAGGGAGCCTGTAACTTCCACAACCGTCCTCCTGGATGATGAGCTTGATATTGGATATGGTGGGAATGGCGGGTGTCTCTGTCAAAGAAGTGGACGTGAGAGTGGTGGGATCGATGTATGATGTGGATGGGCCCTCATCATTTTTTGATACTTGGGGGATTTTGTAATATTTGGCTTCAAGGTTCTTGCAGTATGAAAATGGCTCAGGATCTCGATGGATGGTAACCTCTTGTCCATTATGTGTGAATTTCACACATTGGTGGAAGGTTGATGCTACGGCTTTCATCGCATGAATCCATGGGTGTCCCAGGAGGATATTGTATGGCAATTCAAGGTCCAAGACCTGACATGTGGTTTCCATGAGTGTTGGCCCTACTTGGATAGGGAGCTTAATTGTGCCCTGAGACACTCTTTCTTGGTCATCATATGCTCTTATTGTGATGCCCTTGCCTTTGTCAATGGAATCTTCTGATATTTTCAACTGCTTGATGAGGCTAAGAGAACAGATGTTCAAACCTGCACCTCCATCCACCAAGACCCTTTTGATTTTTCTCTTGTTCACAATGACCTCCAAGTGAAGTGCGCGATTGTGAGATGGTTGGGCAGGAAAATCTTGGTCAGAAAATTTAAGGAGATTAGGTGTTATGATGTTTCCGACTATAGCTTGGAATTGTTCTGCATTAAGGTTTGTGGGGATAGTGGATGAGGCTAATGCTTCCTCAAGGATCTTTTTATGCACTGATGAGATTTTTAACAACTCCATGATGGAGATGTGTGCTAGCGTTCTTTTGAGTTGGTCTACAACATTGTAGCTATACGGAACGACTCTTGATGTAGGGACTCTATTTGGTTGGGATGATCCTATAATGGTGACTTTTCCGCCTCTTGTGGTGACTCCACAATCTTCGACATGGGCGCCCTTGATGGTGATGACCATGCAGTCTTCATTTAGGGAGGCAACGAATATTTTGTATACATGATTTACACTACCCTTTCCTTTATCCTTGTTATTCCCTTTGTTGCCATCATTCAACATTAGATTCGTGTAGATTTTAAGATCCTGATTCCCAGTAGGTGTTTCCACATTTATGATTATTTTGTCGATGAGATCTTGGATGATGTTCTTGAGTCTCATACAATTTTTTGTGGTGTGGCCTTTGATTTTGTGGAACTCACATAGTTGATTTTCATTGTACCAAGGAGGTTTGACATCAGGTTCTTGATAATTCTCAAATGCAGGAGCTTGGATGAGTTTTTCATCGATTAGCTTTTTCATGATGTCCTCAAGTGGTTCCCCCAAAGTAGTGTATTTTCGTTTGGGGTATGTTTTGCATTGAGGTGGTCCTCTTTGGGCATTGAGGTTATTGATTGTGGGATTATTCTTGGGTTGATGCGTTGTGTGATGAGTGTTTTGATGTGGTGTTTGGATTTATTGTGTAGGTGAGTTTTGATGCGGACCACTAATGACCACCTTGGCATCGACGATGCCATCATTAGTGATGTTCTTGTTTCTCTCCCATGTACGGGGTTTATCATTGTAATTAGATGATGGCCGGTTGTTTTGCGGTTTGTGATATGATGTTGATTCGACAGGTTGGGTTGCAAGGGATCTTTCGATGCTAAGCACCTTGGAGATCAGTTGATCATAGGTGGTGATTCCCTGAACCTTGAGATGAAATGACAAGCGGCTTTCAAGGTTGGTGATGATGGTGCACACTTGTTCTTCTGGCATGGTCCATTTGCTCCAATTGGCCTTGGATCGCCATCATTGAAGGAATGAAATGAAAGATTCATTCTTTCCTTGTTTCAGAGCGTATAGTTCTTTGAGACTAACATCCATTGTAATGTTACATGCATAATTCTTAATAAATGCGTCTCTAATTTCTTTGAATGTCCTAATTCCTGAAGGTAAGCGAGAGAACCATTCTATAGCATTGCCTGCTAAGCTCCTAGGGAATAGCTGCATCAGATAAGAATCGTCATATGTGACCTCCATACAATGAACCTAGAATTCCTTGATGTGATCTTCAGGGTTTCCCATCCCTCGATATTTGTCAAATTTGGGGATCTCAAATCCCTTAGGGAATGGTTTCATTTCTAAGCTCCTATCAAATGGATAGGGACACAAGTTGCTTGATGTTTTGGTTGTTTGCCCCGACTAAAGGTCGAGCACTTGTTGTGATAACAACCTGAGTTGTGTCATTACATCACTTTGCGGATCAGGGGGTGGGATGAATGTATTTTGAGGTGTTGCAATCATGGTTTGGATGGATGGGTTGGTTGGTGCATTGTTCAATGGTATCGGTATGTTGTGGTGGGCGAAGTAGGCTTCTACTTGCTTTTGGATGAACAATGCTTGTTGTTGCACTAGGATTTGTGCTTCTTGTTGTGCTTGCTATTGTTCCAACAATGCTTGTTGTTGTGCTTGCTGCTGCGCTTGTTGCTATTCTAACAATGCTTGTTGTTCTGCTTGTTGTTATTCCCACAACGTTTGTTGTTGGGCTGCCAATTCTGCTGCTTCTTACTGCTCTTGGTATTTCTTTAGTGCTTCTTGATATGCTTGTATTTGCACTGCTTGTGCAAGAAGTTGTGCTTGAGCTTGCGCTTGTTGTGCTTGAGCTTGTGCTTGCACTGCTTTTTGCTATAATTAAAGTTGTGCTTGAGCGACTCTTTGTGCTTGCAATGCTTGTGCAGCTTGGGCAGCTTGTTGTTGTTGCTGTTGCAATAAAGCTTGGGCTTGTTGCGCTTGTAATGCGGCTTGTGCAGCTTTGGCAGCTTGCGCAGCTTGAGCAGCTTGTTGCACGACTTTTTGTTTCTGCACTTGTTGGTATCCTCTTTGAAAAGCATCTTGTAATGTTGCGTCGAATTGGTTTGATGTGGTGAACGTTGGTGGTAGTGGATTTGGAATGGTGGTAGATGATGATGTTGTGTTGATATTTTGTGTGTTGGATAATGGTATTGATGTGATTGGTCCTTGTGAGACCATGCTTTGTGATGTTAAGGGTGTGTTTGATGGTGTTGCCATTGCTTATGTATTTATAGTTTGTTGTTGCGATATCAATGATAAATTTTGAGTGTTTGGTGTGATGCTTTGATTGATGGTTGGGATAGCGGTTTGATTGATACTTGGTAGGGGAGGAAACCCCAAACCAAGGAGTGGAGTGGATGATAATGGCAATGGTGGGATAGGTGGAAATGTAAAGGGGGTGAATCCTTGTGAGAGTGTTGTGGTGTCGAACATGCCACCTGGTCCAAACATGTCTCCCTCCTCTTGTGAATTTGTGAGGAGGGGGATTTGAGGTGCTCCGTGAAAAAATGTTAATGATGGGTCATAGTGTAAGGTGAGAGGAACATTTTTGTGCAATGGATTTTGGGGGATGTTTTGTTCCAATGGGGTGTTTGCGTCCAAGTTTTGATTATTAACAAGGGGATGTGATTGAAGAGAATTGAGAAATGTGTTTCCCTTGTTAACGCAGGGTTGAGTTGGAGCAAATGATGTTGTGATTTGTGGGATATTCTCTGTGACGTTTTGAGATGGGGGTGTAGATGAAATGGGGATGGTGGATGAGATTGGTGGAAAAGATGTCTCTACTATAGTGCTCACATCAAAATCCAAAGGAAACTTGGCCCCTTGTTTTGCTAGTTCAAGCATGTACAATGAAGGGTTAAGTCTCATCATGATGTTGATGATTCTATGGTTGTCTGGATTTTGGAGCATTTCCGTCATTTCTTCGCGAGACATTCCAAAAGTGAGGTCCTCTCCTTGGTTTTCTTCTTGTGGGTTTTGCGATGATGTTGGAAGGCTAATTGTGAGATTTCCATCCCCAATGGGATTCATTTCAGGAGTGGTTTGGCTAAGATCACTTGAAGCAGGTGTTTCTTTGTTGGCTTCCATACTCTTCTTGTATTGAGATCTAGTTAGAACCATAAAATGGGGATCAATCTTCGAGAATATGGGAGATGAATCTCTTGATTCTTTGGATTAATCTCTATTTTATGTTCCAAAGTGAAAGTTTTAGGATGCTTTTTGGGGATCAAAGGTGATGATATGATGATGAATGATATTAATTTTTTGGCTTTTTATAAATCTTGAATGAGACACTAGGCTTTAGGACTTGGATTTGATTGGATTTCGGTTTTGGGGTTTTGTCCTTGACTTTGATTTTGATTTTTTTTTGGATTTTGAACAAAAGGAACCCTAAGATGTTTGATAATGATCTAAGGGATGGATTCGTTCAAAGGATGAATATTTGAATATGTGTGAGGAGAAGGATGCATCTATCCACACCTATTCAAATAAGATGATAGCTTTTGCTAAGCATATGGAGAAGGATTCATCTACATATACTAAGCTAGGCAAGATGATTTGGATAACTTTGACTAAGGATATGCAAAAGGATGCATTTACACATTCCTATCCAACGGTGTTTTGATAAATGTTTTCAAGGACTTGGTCACAATGTTTTTAGATGATTTTGATTTTTTTGCCACAAAGCCTAGTATCAAGGATAATTTCAAGATTTTCCAAAAGATGATTTGTGAGATGGATTTTATGTTTTGAAAGATGGATGAAAGAGGTTTGATTTGTTTTGATCCTTAGGTGAACCTAAAAAGACACTTTGTTTTCCTAGACCTAGGTATTGAAGAGCATGCAAATGCTTCCTAAAGACCTTTGTAACCAAGAAATGATTTCATTTGAACATTCATTTTTGGATTTCCAATGATTTTTGCCTTGAGATTTGTGGTGCCCTCAACACATATGAAAGTTCATTTTGTTTTAGCTTTGGTTAATGTCTTTATTTTACCAAAAACACTCTCTTTGATTAAAGTTTCAAACTAAGATGTCCAATGTCTTAATTTATTCAAACCCCACAAGATATGTTATGTGGAAATTTAATGAACTTAAGACAAGGGTTTTCCTATTGTTTACTCAAGGAGACAAATCGAGATGTAACCCAATGTTTAGAAACCTCTAACGACATGAGTCCCAAGGGAAAGCAATAACATATGGATTGAGTCAATGATACTTATCTCCAAGAGGGTTTGAAATTTGAATGATATTGTTAAGTGTTTGTTTGCAAATGTTTTCGAATACAACACTGTGTTTTCAAGCCAAGACAATTACAAGCCCTATGGATGTGTAAGACAATATTTGTTGAATCCCCACTTGGACAAGTCCAGCTACGCTTATCTTTAGTGAATGGTTAGATGCTTGACCCCACTGGCTCCCCTCCACGACACTCACTTATACAGGGCAGCCAAGCATCAACACCCATGAAACTCCCATGGCATGTTTTCCATTTCTACTAAAGACTGTAAAAGTGTGGGGCGACTTCAGAATGACCGTTCTTGCACCAACAAATAGATTAAGGATTTTGGAAAATTCTAGCACATGGGTTCTAGTAAGGACTTTCCGTTCATAGGAGTTGACCCAATGTGGCAAGAGTCCCCTTTCAGATCCATCTTGTCAGAGTCAACCACATGATATTGGCATTTCTTCCAATATCCACATTTATATCCCGACTGGAAATACTCTTGGCTTTAGAGTGTTATCGGTTGAGTCGTTCCCTTGGGTGAGTACTTTTTCCCCAAGGCAGGCCCTCTAGGATAAACAAAAGCAAGCAAAGACATAATCCATAACTCAATCAATCTTTGATGGCACAAAGAAAGAGAATATACGTGAAAATGCCCCTACTCACACTCGCACAAGATATTGTTCAATTTTAAGCCCAAATAGAAGTGTGGAGGTGATCACTTTATCTTACGCCAAAATCACCAAAAAGACCTTTTGATTCTCAAGATCACTTGGAAGCGCGAGAGAAGTGCATACATCCTTTTCAATGACTTTAGTTTAAGTAAGTAACCACAAAACAAAGAAAACACACATTCATTTTATCCTTCCAAAGCAATTGTGAGTTTGTTTTAAGCACCAAGATGAAGTGTGAGTTTTGATTGTTCAATCTTTAACCTCAAACAAAATCTAGTAAGTTGTGATCCTAAAGTTCGTTTTAGCTTTTGCAAAAAAAAAAGAAAAAAAAGGTGTTCTTTTTAAACCCAAACGAAAATTAGTGTCCTAAAATGAAAAGATAAACAACTTCGTGAACAAGTGTTAAACAAACACTTAAAGCATTTAAAAACACTTTGAGTTTTCAAAAAAAAATCCTCCTCCTTTCGTTTTCCTTTGCTAGCCTTCTCCTTGCTTTCCTTCGTTTGTACCTTGTGCCTCCTTCGTTTTCACGTTATACCTTTGTTGACTTTCACCTTCATTTTTCCTATTCCATAAAAAGACAATCAAGTGAGATTTAGGACATTAAATCCTCATTAACTTCAAATAACATGATTTCTTTTTGGAAGAACAATGATTTAGATGAGTATTATATTAAAAGAAAGCATCCATAAGTGGACTATGTTTTGACTTTATTGAGAAGATATCATACTCGTGAGAGACCTTCCTTCAAACCTTAGTATTGGCTAAAGTTATTAAGCTCATAAACCAACCATAGAGAATAAATCCTTCACAAGCACCCTTCTAAACATTGACTTTTCCAAAATAATCAAAAAATGATACAATAAGTTTTGAAAGCTCATAAACTTTGTCAATTATAAAGACTGCAACTTTAAAAAAAAAAACTCCCTCCCAATTTCAAATGTTGACTAAAATAACATGATAATATAGCGTGAGTGATTTTTTGAGGAAAATGCATCTAATTGTTTACTAAAGTCATTTCTTGAAGTCATATATTAGTAAAAGATCAAATGTAATGATCAACAACAAGTTAATGAGGAACAAGTATCAAAGTTGGTCATTAGCAATGTCAAAGTTGGTCACTTAGAGAAATTTTCTATCTTAGCTTTCACTAAAAAAGAAAAAACCAGTAAGTGTAGTAAAAAGGTTAGTGATAATTTAGTGAAAATGATAGAGTTTGCTTTTGAAATTAAGAACCACTGTTCTTATCCCTCACATCTTCCCATCATAGCTACATATTCTTAATGTCTCCCACTAACGACCATGAATTTATTGGACTCTGCCAACTTCTTGTAACTAGGGATGCATAGATCAAGCGCATGAACCTAGGGATCCTCAAAAGGAAGGCATATGCTAGAATTTTAATAGTGATGTTCAATAACTCTTTACCAACATACTCTCTTTCCGCTCATCTCATAAATG